>CAKNWW010234506.1:1955-18561 GCA_932074435.1 Andricus kollari
TTTTCAATTGTATGCCCTAGTATGTTTATAGAAAGGTTTTTATGATCATTATATAGCTTAAACAAACTGCCTACACGATTATCACACTTTTTTCTTTGACAGGATGTTTTCTACTCTCGTAAAAATTATAAGAAACCGGAACTGCAAATGTCACCCCATCAAGCATTTGAGGAAGAAGTTTCTTTGCTTGATACCTTTTTCCCCGGTAATTATTTTTTTTTTTACTTGCAAACTGATTCTTAAACATGGTATGAAATTCAACTAATTTACGTGTATCATATTTTTTTTGTAACAAGATGGAGAAGCTTACTGCTTAGGGTCTGCAGACACAGATTGCTGGTATTTATACACTCTCAACAGAGAAAAATCGTCGAAAGAAGACAGAGAACCTGATCAAACTTTGGAAATCCTTATGACTCACCTTGATCCAGATGTGATGTCGATTTTCACACGAGAGGTGTGTTCATCTGCAGCTGAAGCAACTGAAAAATCTGGAATCGACAAACTTATACCTAGTATGGTGATTGACGACTTCCTGTTCGAGCCTTGTGGTTACTCTATGAATGGAGTATCAAAAAGTGTAAGTGTTATTGATTTTTTCTTGTACAGTAATCTTCTAAATTTGTTCATATTTGCAGACAAGTCCTTGAAAAAGGGGCAAGTTGTCGGGATATTGCTTTCGAGATATTCGTGTTTGAAGTTGTCAGTGTGAAAATTCCGGTTTGAAAAAAAAAACATGTTTTTGACTCTTTTGCTTCCTCATAGCCGAAGCTTTGAGGAGGAAACAAAAGACTCAAAAACTTAATTTATTTAATTAAAACATCCTCAATTTAATAATGTCTAATACAATGTTATATGCGATTTTCCGGATGTGTGTGTGTGTGTGTGGATGTCACACTTTTTTGTGAAACTTTTTTCATTAACATAATTCAAAGTTGATGCAAGAATATAAAAGATTCATTGGTTCGAGACGAGTCGATTGACCTATAATATCAATACATTTTATTAAAGAGCATGGAAGTTATGGTAATTTATATCTTTTGAAAATCTGTTTTTTATAGTAAAAGATTATTATTATTCACATAAAAGGTTCCTTGGCTCGAGACGAATCGATTGACCTATAATATTGATATATTTTATTGAAGAGTAAGGAAGCTATGGTAATGCATAATATTTGAAAATACGGTTTTTTACAGTAAACTTTTTTCACTAACATAATTCAAAGTTGACACAAGAATAAAAAAGATTCCTTGGTTCGAGACAAATCGATTGACCTCTACCGTTAATACATTTTATTGAAGAGTAAGGAAGTTATGGTCCTGTATATTATATTAAAAATCTATTTGTATAGTAAAAATCTTCTTATTCTCATAATTTAAAGTTGATGTGAGAATAGAAAAGATGTGTTGATTCGAGACGAATCGATTTACTTAAAATATTAATACATTTTATTGAACAGTAAGGAAGCTATGGTAATGCATAATATTTGAAAAAACGGTTTTTTTTTTTTTGAACTTTTTTTCATTAACATAATTCAAATGTGATTTTGAATTTTTTGTTAAAAATTCGTCTTTTTTCGTTGAATTCCAATGTTTTTTATCAAAAAACTTAATTAATTTTTGTTCAAAAATTCAACCTCGTGTTTGAAAATTAATTTTTTTAATTGAAAACTTAACTCTCAACATAAATTAATTTAGTATAAAGCTGGCAAAGGGATATGGTGCCATAGAATTGCCCTTTTCCAGTTCGAAAAATTAACGTTTTAAATACAAAATTTGATTTGTCTGATTTGTCATTGTATTTAAATTTTTTTTGTATTATTGTGTAATTGTGTATTTTTTGTAAACTTCTATTCTTGTATTGATCCAAATGAAAACTTTAGTTTGTCTATTATTTAAAACACTACAAATGTTTCCTCTATGAGGAAACAAATACATTTGCTAACTGGAAGCAAAGTGCTCGTGAAATGAGCACCCTATAAATATAAATACAAATAAAGTGGCTCAAGAGTAATTAAGAATTAATTTGAAATTATTCTGCATGTTTAATTGAAATAAAATAAATGGACTGTTGGTGATAAAATAAACAAAATGAGGCCGCTTTACAGCAGGTATTTTTTATGCAATTCTCGACAATATTTACTACTGTATGTATAAAATATGTTAATATTTTATCACGTGCTGCAGAACGTTCTGCTTGTTTATTTTTTTGCAAAAATCGAACTCAAATCCTATGGAAACTCAAAATCGCTTTGAATACCTTAAACCCCCTTCATATCTTTTGGAATCCCATGAAATCCCTTTAAATCTTTTTTTTTTTTAGTTTCTGAAAAAAGATCTTTCTCCTTCACTCCGGTGGAAATCGAACCACACGTCTTCCGATTGCCGGTCGGGTGCTTTAACCACTAAGCTACTAAAAAGATCGAAAGCAGATACTTTTTTCAGATATACGCTTTTCATAGCAAGGAGTTATGTTTTGAATAAAAGTTAAATTAGAAGGAATCTATATTATCATCGGCTTAGTGGTTAAAGCACCCGACCGGAAATCGGAAGACGCGAGGTTAGATTCCCACCGGAGCGAAAGAGAAAGATTTTTTTCAGGAATAACAAAAAAATTAAATTTTATACTCCATCTAGTCTGAAACGACGTAGGGAATTTCTGTTATTTAAGGAGCTACCATAGATCGATATTGTTGATTTCCATTTTCACAGTTCGTGAAATTTATCTACATATGATCGATCGTTTCTAACTCCGATGGTAATACAGATTCCTTCTAATTTCCCTTTAAATGTTTTATGTAACGTTTATGTTTCACGCAGAGGACGGACTGTACGATTATGAGCCTATAATACTCCTAAAAGTATTGTAGGCTCTTAATACTTCTAGGAGTATTGTATGCTCATAATCTTACTGCGCGCATGCCCATTCGCTGTTAGCCCTTGTAAGATTATCAACTCGTCAGCCTAGCCTCAAATGTCAGACGTGATAAACTTATAAATCATACTTTGATTACATACAGTATATTGTGCACCAATTAAGAAAACATCTTTTTACCTTCTAGGTGTTTTTAAGTTTGTTGAATCGCTATAAAATTCGTTGAATTCCGTTGAATTAATTAAATTTGTAAAATTTTTCATTTGAAGAGAGAATAATCCCTAACTGTG
Organism: Andricus kollari; assembly: GCA_932074435.1. NCBI lineage: Eukaryota > Metazoa > Arthropoda > Insecta > Hymenoptera > Cynipidae > Andricus > Andricus kollari. Next base: position 5,120 of record CAKNWW010234506.1, read on the forward strand.
AATAAAAGCACGAAAACCCTTTTTTTTTAATGTTAAATCCCTTCAAATCCCCTAAAATCTCTTTATATATTTTTTGATTCCCTGAGAAATTTCCTGATATTTCCTGGAATTCGCTTGAAATAGTTTTACATAAATCCCTTGAAATCTTTTGAAATATAGTGTACGCTAAAAATTCGATCGGTCAACCTCTCGATATAGATTAGAAAGCTAACTTACATCCTTTAATTCATATAATATCTATGATTGATTATAATTTTATATTGCAGGGCAGCTACATGACCATACATATTACGCCTGAACCAGAATTCTCTTACGTATCATTCGAAAGCAACATTTCTGAAGCTGCCTATGATGAAGTCATACATAGAGTTCTGAGGACATTTAAACCCGGAAAGTTTGTAATTACGATCTTCGCTAACAAGGAGTCTGTGGCTGCTGATTGTCCTAGAGAGCTAGAGCAACCAGACTACAGCAATTTCGATGGTGATTGGCTGCGAAAGGATGTGCAATATTGTCGTTTCAAAAACTACGACCTGACATGTGCATTTTACTCTAAGTTCCCAAGCTGAGGGTATATGGACGCCTCGTTAATTTCTTGCTGTTCAGGAAAAAACGAGGCGAAAAATCTCCCATCCGTGGCCCAGTCCTCTTTACTGATCACCATCCCTACTAATTCTCCGTTCAATAGTACAGAAATAACTAATCACTCAGCCCTACTCACACCGGAATTGGACCCAAAATCTCAATTGTGTACTTTGCATTTACCGAATAACAAAAATAACAATAATGATAAAGGCATTGTAATACCTGAACATTGTCTACAAAAAGATGCGATCATATTTTCTTCATCCTCTACATATTCTCTTAATTTAGATCAGCACAATTCTAAGTCGAGCTATAGTCTTGTGCCGCTTGAAAATGCGGTAAATTCAAATTCCTCTTGTTTACTTAAAATGAATACGAACAACTCTGAGACAAACATAAACTCTTGTAACGTAAGCGCCGGTCATTCGTTGCGTTCGATATCTTCCCCGCAATTGATGGCTAAGCCACAAACACGATCGAAAGTATACCGCAAAGCTTCCTTAAAATCAGTTATCAATATTCCGAATCTTGATAATGTTCGTTTTTCTGACTCTCGCATCATTAATGTCTCTAATCGCACAAAACTACGAGCAGAAAACAAAAGAAATCTTTCGACGTCTGAAGGAAAAGTGATAGAAAATAATTCCTTAAGCGATTTTCAAGTTAAATCGGATATTCTGATGGAGAATGTAAATAATGTAATGTGTGATCCCACTTCAACTCCATATCCGTATTTCACGCCGTGCAGCAAAGGTGCACAAACGGTAGAAACGGAAGCTCAAGATGAAAACCCCAAAAGTCACAGTTGTGGAAGTTTTCTACCAATATTATCGTTAATACCTCATTCTGTAGTCAGTTTTCAATATTTGAGTCCCAAAATGAAGTTCTCTTGGTGGCGGAATAAGATTTCGTGAAGGCACGCTTAATTGGCTGATTAGTGGAATTGCTGTTATTATTGATTACAGCTGCAAGCTTACTCATCGGTCAGTTGTGTTCGAACCTTTTACCTCGTAGTAGGGTTTCATCTACCATTAGGGGAGTCTTTAATTCGTTATTGTGTGTCCTGTAATTCGGAAAACCTAATTCTAGAAGTACATAGAGAAATTGTGCATGCAGAGATAGAACTGTGCCTACTATCTTGTTAATTTGCAACCTTGGAGAGATATATTTTTTACTTCAACAGCACTCTCTTAAACATAGACTTCTCACTTTGAATGATACGTGTAAAAAAATCCCATACGGTTACAGCAGATAAATCAAGTAACAATAATACACAGTATTGTTGCTCGTGCTTATGGACATGCTGTCCACATTTCAGTGTAGAGAATGTAATTCTATTTTATATAAAGTATGAAAAAGTCAATCGTTCGTAAATGGTACACTGAAACACAGCAGTCAGTAGTGTAAAATATTTCATGTTATAAGCTAAAATTTCATCGTGCTTATGGCATCTATATCCAGCATTACTTAGTCCTCACTACAATCACTCACTTGTTTTACAAATATGAATACTATATTTTATATTTTCCTACATCAATGAACTCAATGTCCGAAGGTTTAGTTACTCATAAAATCTGGTGTACACTCTATATGTACTCTCTAAGCAACCTCGATGCAATCTAATATACACCAAAAATCCAAGTAATTAACCCCTCAACAATGTCCAAATCTCTCGCGATTGTTTTTTGTTTGACTATATTTTCAGCTGATTGTGAGAAAAACTTTAATCTAATCTGCAGAACCATACTTTGACAAGCCAATCTCAAAACAAGCTACTGATACTAGTTTTTTTATTGTCTCTGAATGTAATATGTACGAAAAATTGGATAATTATCTACAACATTTGTATTGTCAGATGTTACAATAACGTTCTAGATAAAAATAATGAAATTGATATGATTAATTATTTGTTAAACTTCATTGAAGATTTTATCTGGGGCTCAAAGTATTACCTTACGAAATTATTTGTATTTACTGTTTTTTTTTTTAATTATGGTTTGAAAAAACTGAAGCCACACTTAAGTTTTATACGTTATTACAGCTAGCTGTATTTATTTGTTATTTTTTTATTAAAGCGAAGAAGAGCTTGAAAATTAGTTATAAAATATATTTAACCCTCAAACGGCACACTTCAACCCAGCATACGTAAACGGCACACGAGTTCGAATTGTTTTTTTTTTTTGCATTGTTAATATTAAATATTTAACATATTGAACATATAATAGAAATCTTGCATATATTACACATATTTAGCATATATATTTAATATAGTGGGGATAAGCCGCTGCAGCTGTTCCTGCGTAAATGCCAGCAAAATAAAATTTTTCAGGTGCGAATTCGCACCAGTGTGCCGTTTGAGGGTTAATAATGGCAATCATTTAGGATTCTTTTTTATTCGAAAGCAAAAATTTATTATATTTTTATAAATAAATTATTTATGTCAAATATGATACAGCAAGAATTCTGTACATATTATACGCTTGGATTATCGAATGTGTATGTACTCTACAATGCCTGTAAATATTGCCATCTTAATGTCTCCTTAAGGCGAGGGTCCAGTGATTATTCAATTTTTCGCAAATTCCATCATATATTGGAATATCAGCAGTGGTAAGCCAAATATGACTCTAAATTGTTGAGAAAGCATCTCAATTGGTGTATGTGTTCTCTATGATTACGTCCTCCAAAAAGTTTAAAAATCGGATGCCAACATTTTTTTGAAAATTAGGTTATTTTCAAAATGGAAAAAATAATTAAGTTTTTGTTTTTGATTCTGATGGGTAGTTTCTCATTGTTTCAAAATTCCGAAAGAAAGTAATAAAATGTCAAAAATGATCAAAATGGCGACTGTTATTTGTCAAAAATATGAAATGCAGAAGAACGTCCAAAAGCAAAATTGTTTCGAAGTTCTGCAAAAACTTAATTTTTCATTCTTCGATATTTTGTACTATTTTTTGAGTATTTCGAAAAATATTTTTTTACCGAAAATTTTTAGTGTAAAATATTTTAAAAAATTAAAAATAATACATATTTGGTAGAATTCTTCGAAAGAAGTATATCTTGTTTTTAAACTTATTTCGCATTTGATGTATTAACAAAAATTGTTGGTTTACAGAGAAACGGTTGCGTTTTTAGATATTAATTTTCAATTTAAAAAAATTTTTTTTTTTTAAAGAAACCGGATTTATTTTCAGAGAAACGATCGCCAATTTGTTAATTTTCGGCCTTTTATTTTTTTTCGTGTTTTGAAACAATAACAAATTCCTCATCAGAAATAAAAGAATTTTTCCCTAATTGTTTTGGAAAATACTGTATTAAAAAAAGTCTCCGTTTTAAAACAAAATTTAATTGTTGTCACCCGAACTTTGAAAATTTGTTTAAGGTCAGAAAGAACACATACCTCTAATTTAATGCTTTCTTAACAATTTGAGCCAAAGTTGGCCAATTATCGTTATAACACTACTACTATAATTTGTTTATCAGAAATCAAATTTTAGATATGTAACAAAGTGGGCAACTGGAAATTTCGTGAAAAAAATTGAAAAGTGCACTACAAAATAAATATGGTTTAATAAATAGCGTGTTAGTTTCAATTCATAAATATATTTTTTTAGTCGAAAAAAAGTAATATTTGCTTGTGATGTTTAATCTAAGTTGTAAACTAATATCTTCTGTCATTTTCCGTATTATTTTTTAAACAAGATTGAGTCCGAAATTATCCTGGCAAATTAAGATTGATTAAAGTAATGTAAGGCATCATTTCTGTTTGAATCGTCTCAATACAATATCAGAAAATAAATGTCACAACTTTTGATTAATTCGTTAAAAGTACGCTAATATTTTTCCTTAAAATGTGTAAAAATTTGTACTTTTTACCATTTCGTCTTGCGGTTGATAGTCAGGCACATTGCATTAAAAAGTCTAACTACTAATTTTTTCTTTGGAAGTTGATATTGGCATCGTTTTTTTCAAGGGTTTTTTTATAGTTCTGAATGAGCTCAATAAATTGCACTCGGTAAACCTTATGAAAGAATAACCTTTTCGCTTTGAATTTAAAGTAGCTTAGAAAACTTTAAAAATTAACGTGGTGTGTATGTCTCCGATAAACTTTACCGGTGATCGATTTTCTAATTCACAGGGTGGCCGCAGATCAGGGAAAACTTGGAAATCAGGGAAAAGTCAGGAAATTTTGTTGGCTAGGGCAAGTCAGGAATTTTGAGAAGAAACTGGGAAATGTGAGTTAATTTCTATAAGAGACACTCTAAATACACTGGAACGTGGAATTAAGAATGGTTTCGGATATGGCTTGCATTGGTCTTGACCCTATTTCCTGACCGTCTGAACGTAAAAAGGCAGGGCCGCGTGAATCTTTTCTGTTGCATTGGACGGATGACGTAACCTGATGCAACTAACGAGCGGAGAGTGCGGTCCTCGAGCCGTTTATCACGCTTGACTGACAAGCCCCTCTCGCGCTCCCCGCATCAAGAAACCGCCGCGGCATCAATTCTCGGAACGGCGTAAATCCGGACTGCTTCAATGCAAGTTCCAGTGTAACTGACAAAAATAATAATTAAAAAGTTTCACTTTAAAATTGTTTTAATCCATTTATAAAATATTCTATATTAAAAATCTTACAAGATTATAAATCTGGGCTTTAAATATTAATGGTCACTTGAAAAGAATTACGTTTGCAAATACACGTCAACTGTCACAATCCAGAACTATACAGATGGACCGCCGACAAATTTGGTGGCAGATGAATTTTCTAATCCAAAAAATTTTGTCGAACCAATTGGTAAGTTGATCGCACCCAAATTCAACTCACCGCACGTGAAGAAAGTCCAAAGTTACTTAACCAAAAGTTTAAGCTTAAAAACTGGTTCGAAAGAAAAAAATTGCAAAAATAAAATAATACATTATTTTCAAGCAACTACTCAGCAATTTTATACTGTATTACTTAATACGAAATTTCTGTGATCGCGAAGTTTCGGCTCGTAGTTTAAATAATTTTGAAATTGTTTCTCTTATTCAATTCCTTATTGAATGAAGAATTGAGGATCCAGAATGAGTAAATTAAGTGGAGTTAAATAGTGAGTAATCCAATTTGTTCAGTTAGTGTGACATTTAGTTCAATAAAAGTAACCAAATGAAAATAATTTCTGGGTGGCACTTTAAACTTCCGGAGGAACTTTAAATAACCGTCAATCAAGCATAATAATTTGATAAATTAAAATTTTTTTTTTATATATATAGAAGATTCTATATTAAAAATTTGACAAGATTTGAATGATGGTCTTTAACTGTTCATGTTCAGGGAAAAAGAAAAATTAGTGAGGGAAAAGTTAGAGAATTGGTTAAACTAAGTTTTGTGGCCACTCTGAATGTGTAGAATATTATTGCTGATTCTCTTTGGAATAATCTTATCAAGATTAATTTATTTGATTTGTATGGTTGATAATGAGTTTGAAACTATCACATTGTTGTTGTCAATTTATACACTTATTGTCAGAGAAGCTTATCCATTAGTAGAAACAAATGTTATGTATTCGTCGGTATATTAAACATTCGCAAAAACAAGGTAAAAATGGTGACATCTTCAATTCTTCATATGTAGATATTCCTTGGTAATAGCGCGTGAGTCGTTTCAGCAAAAAATTTTCTGGCCAGTCCGATTAATTAAAAATGAATAACTCTATGAGAGTATTTTATTACATCAGTAGAGAATAACATTTATGCATACCAATAAAGGTAATTGTATGCTTATATGGTCCTATACCCTTTTACTAAGGAAGGCATGCTAAATGACGAATAAGAAATCCATGATTGAGATCTTGTGATCGATAGTTATTCCAATGTGTGATAGTACTGTAAGAAATGTACCGAAAAAAAAGATTTTAAGGTTTCCGATCATCATTTACTTGAATAATGCAGTGAAACAAACTGCATTTCGTACTTGTATGTCGTTTACATTCTATTCAATAGTCAATAAATATTTTGTTTGAAAACATTGTCATTTAATAAATCTCAGATTTCTTTTTTCATTCTACTATCTTCAGGGTTAAAAATAAAATGGAAGCTTTTGTATTAAAGTGGAGGCTTTAGAACAAATGTACGTCAGGTGTGTAACCAATTTTTAAAACAATAACAAAATGTAGTGTAAGATTCAATCTTTAATTTGTGCTCTATTAAAGGTCTTTAAACGTCAGTTCGCGCCCTACGTCAGGGGCGGTCAACACAATGGGATGTAAGCGACAATGGATTCCCAGAATTAGCGCCGCGTACAATTGGTCTTGGAACTAAACCCTATGTGCATGTGTTAGTGCACGTATATCTATATCTAGTTCTTTTCATTTGTTTTATAAATTTTATTTTAATATTTAATTTAAGGAAAATGAAAGATTTAATGCAAAATTTGGAGAATATGAGACAAGAGACGAAAAAATAACATTTTTTAATGTCTTTTGAATCATATTTTCATAATTTTGCACCAACCACAACAGACAAAATTGCACAAACAGCTCGCTGCAACTCGCTGAGAAATAAGCTTTTCGGGTTATGTTGATTTATTTCATGGTTCGCGCCGCAGCTGACGACAACAGCGCGCGTACAATTGGTCTGCGAACTAAATATAATCATAATAGTACGCGGCCGTCTACTTCCCATTGCGTTGACCGCCCCTGTCCTACGGTGTTATAAACAAAATGGTCCGGTGTTATTAGGCTATTTAAAAGCGACCATTTAATTCAGTTTTTATCTGAAATCTTGGATCTGCTGTCGAAACAACAAAATAGCTGGCATTATTGGATAAATCATTTTCAAAGAATTTTTTCTTTTTGAAAAACTTTATTTTTGAATTAAATTGCAGGCGTATGTGAAAACTCAAGCCGCGCGAGCTGAGCTTTTCGTGTACGCGTCGGGTCCAGCCCGCGAGCCGACTCGCAAACCAGGAAAAAGCTCGCAAGCCGGAAAAGTCTCGCGGGCCGAAAAAAGCTTGGGGATCGGAAAAAAACTTACACAGCTCACAAAGCTTTTAAAATAAATAAAGAATATAAACAGAATTAATATTAAAACGAATTCGTACTTTTAAAAAATTATATCTTTCAATTTCTATTCGATTGAAAAGATTTTTCTTCGAAATGAAAGATTTTTAATTAATAGGAGACCTCTCAAACCCAATTTTTGAATTTATTTTTTTTTTCTTTTACGTGAAATTGATGCAAAGTCATGTTTTTCACGAAAGTTTGTTTTCATGTATATCAAAGACTTGCATACAAAAAATTGGCTTAAATCAACGCAGTAATATTCGATCGAGCATATTGATCAAATATTGTGGTCCAGTGCAAGGTTTGCGTGCCGCGCGAACTTTTTTGGGCTAGTCAGCTGCGTGCCGACTCGCAGCTCGGCTCGACCCGCATATGGAAAGCTCGCGCTAGATTGCATAATATTTAAAAAGAGACAAACAAGAAGTCTGTAAGTGTTCAAAACAAAAAGTATGGCGTGTGGAGTTTTATTGTCTTTTAAAGTAAAAAGAAGGAAATTTCGATTCATGATAGCCTTTATTCATTTTAGAAATTGTGTACAAATTATCCAGCCACAGCGGAGCACCCAAGATATTGCAGATCCCAATTTTTAGAAAGATTAGGAAAATTATTTGTAGATATTAGCGGCATGATAGTATGTACATGCGTAGGTCCATCTGAAAAGGGACCAGATTGTCGATTTTATTTTAGTTAGCGTTTTTGTGAGGTAGAATCAAAATAATACATTTTCTGTTTTTATTTGGGAATTATACTTTGACCTTTCCTCTATCTTTTGACACTATTCAAATCGCCCGAAACTATCCAGATGTGTGTGTGTTTTGCGTTAAAAGGTCACATTTAACACTGGCGCTCATGACACTTGCCAACCTTAAATATGTTTTTCTCGAAAAGGGGGTTTTCGATGTTCCAACTTCAAAAGAGTTGCGGTGCCTCGATTTTCTACCTTGAAGATTTTTCTGAGACTAAATTGGCGGGAATTTATCTGGCTATATGTCCCTATACGTAAGTCTATACCGTCAATCTGCTCTCTTTTCAGATGGACGTACACATCTTTCTAACATAAAATTATATGTTCTGTACTTTCACATTGCAAGAAAAATTAGTTTATGTAAAGCATACTCTGTACATTGTACAATAAAGATGGATATTTATTCTAGCATATTTCGAATCTTTTTGACCCTCGGGCACTGGCGCGTACTAGGCGAAGTAGATCGCCGGCGGGCGGTACGTAGTGCCGCCCAGACGGAATCGACAACTTGTTCCATAATAGGAATTTTTATTTGTAGATAACGATCCTACAGTAGATAATCGTTAATATATTAAAATTATTATCGATTATTTTACTTATATTTGCGCATATAATTAAGAATTATCTACTGTAGGGTGGTCTCCCCTACCACCTAATTTAGCATTAAAAATAGCCTCTATAGAAATTGCGGCAACATTTTTGTTTTTCAAATAGATAGGTTATTTTCCTCACGGCGGGCGGCAGGGAGTGCCGACAGCGCGCACCGTCTCTTAAAACCTTTCACCCTGCTATTCACTGTAGTCACGCAAATTTTTTGGAAAGTAATCAATATGTGAATCTAACACTAAAAAATATATATAACGTGAAATAATAGAAACTACTTCGTATTTCTTTTCGCATTTCTCTCAAGAAAAAATGTAGAATAACGTGCAAAAAATTGTTCTTTTGAAAGAAAAAAAAGTTCAATTTGTTTATAAACAATTGATATTTCTTAAAACTATTTCAATGTTTTTATATTCGGAAGAAAGATTTCTGGAATTTATGTTTTTAAGACAAAATTTCAACGTAAGAATCATCAAAATCCGTTTAGCCGTTCACGAGCAAAATGTTAATCGTGTTGTAACATTAAATTTTCATTGTTAAGAACTTTTGCAAACGAATTTTGTTTGTGACCAAAACCTAAGGAAATCTTTTCGAACATAAGGGCTATTAAAACATTCATTTTACAGCGTAAAAAAAGACTCGATTTTTGGTGGCCTACTTGGCATAATTTGACCTAAACTAAACGTTCAAACTCGATTTAAAAAAAACTGGTAAGCAGAAAAATCCAATCAATGCAGATTTTGACTAGGCTAGACCAATACTACAATACTATATAGGTCGCTTTTTTGGCTCCCTACACTATTTTTGTGTGTGCCTGTGTTATTCATTATTTCATGTGCCCAATCTGGATTAATTTGCTGATACATTCTTATTCTCAGGATGGTTTAATCAGCCTCTGGTAATTCAATGCTTTAAAAATGAAGGTCGATAGTTGCCGGTGGCGCCTCATAGCGTTATTTCGGATCAATAAGATGATAATAATAATAATTTAGAAATTAATTTATAAAGTAAATCAAAATTTAAGAAACCAAGAAATAACAAATAAAAAGACATAAATAATGATTTGAATAATTATTTAAGAATTTGTAATTATTTTTCTTTTGGTATTTTAAAAAAAAAGTGTTTTATAAAGAACAGTAAAATAATTAAAGCATATTTTAAAGTTTAAAGGGGTATTTATTTTAAACGTTTAGCAACATGTGCAAATGGCATTTTTTATTTCCAAGCTGGAGGGGGCCCCACCCTTACCGCGAGTAGGCAGGATATTTGGGTCAAGCGATGTTCCTTTGTTGCCCCGTTCTTGTATCGATGCGCCGCCTGTGCGCAACTTTTTTAACCGATAAGCGCAGGTGATTTGAAATCAATAATAATACAAATAAATACACCCGACATTCCTAGAACTGCTGGCCCACGCAGTTTATCAGCTCAAGGGATGAGAGACGGTTGCGACTCTCGCCTCGAAAGGGTCACCGTGTGCGACTACTCAGTCAAGTATATTGCGCCAGATTATGGAAACGGTTCAGGCGAGTGGATATCCGGCTTATTACGCACCGGGCTTATTGCGCAGTTGAAAAAGTCGCGGTCCGTAGGTCTGCATGCATTAGTGTTTTCCAAGTGTCTTTCAAGTGTTTTTGTTGGCGTGCGACAATTTGCGAACGAAAAATCAATATTATAGAATGAAAAAACGACGCAAATATTTCGCGGAATAGTGAGTTTTGAGGCATGACGTCGATAGGTGGAAATGTCAGCCGTCAGGAAGGTTAGTAAAAATAGTATATGGTACTGCAACTGCATACGACTTTTTGGAGAAAATATCCGAAATGTGAAGGTAAATTATAAAGGTCTGCATAGTAATACTTCCAAGTGTATAATGCATTTGCGCGATTCTGTTTCTTTATCCTTTTATCGGTTGAAGACCTTTCAGTTTCACGAAGCACCTGTCCGAAATTTGAGGTTAGAGTACCACTGACCGTGGTGGGAGTTTCCGGAACTGCGCAAATGGAAATAACCGTGTACAGCCGACGGGAAATAGAGGCGACAGGAAATAGGTGAGACTCCACTGTGTATATATATTGCGACGAAGTTTTCGGAGAAAACGCAGAAAGTTGTGAAAACAACTTTCCGGGGTTTCGTTGAAGCCAGACTTAACTTCGGAACCCGAGGAAAGGCCGGCCTGACAATATTATTAAAAGAAAATAGAACACGCTTACCGTCCAGTCAGGAAAAATAAGGGTAAGTTAAGGCATCATTGAATAAAATAAAATTAAGAAATGTACCTCCGAAACGCCAGAGTACCCTTATTTGTCTTTTTATCAGAATCTTTCTCTATTCGCACAAACGGGGTCGAGAAATAAACAGCATAGCAAACTGACAGCTCGTTAACACGGAGCACACAGCCAACAGCAAGGAAGCAGGACGGGAGGATGCAACGAAGCCAGCACGGCGCACCGGTCCCGCGCATGGCATGGCGTCACTACCGGACGACCATGCCTCACCGAGGAAGTGGGGATATGACACAAGGGGTCGCCACCTTCCATCGCCGGTACCAAAACATGGCGTCATTACCAGACGACCATGTTTCCTCGACTAAGTAGAGTGGTGCCACAACTAGTCGCCATGTTTCTGCGGCGATACAATCATATGGCGTCACAACCAGGCGGTCGTGCTACACCGGTGAGGTGGGAGGTGCCGCAACTAGCAGCCATGCTTCGCAGTCTACACCATACCTCAACGCCACGGCCGGCGGCGAGTAGCGGTACTGAGACGATCACCGAGTCAGGACGAGCCAGCCCTGCAACCCCATACCGTTAAGCTTCACTCGCAGTGTCGCAGGCAGTACGTAACCGAGTCAACCAGCCCTGCACCACGGCATGGATAAACGACCCCACGCTGCTGTGATTCAGTAAACGGTCATGTTCGAGACAGCCCGTGAGGACCAATGGGCAGCGCGCAGCAGAAGTACGAAGACACCCATTGGCCGATATTGACAGGCCAGCCATCTTCACTCCAACCGACCAATCGAGAGGCACGACACGAAGGCTCGAGAAGGAAGGAAGCGGACTGGATCGCGGAACCTGTCACTTGTTTTTCTGACTTGGTGGCGGTACACCCGGTTAGACCGAGGAAATAGATTGGAGAAGCCAGGCTTGAACAAAACTGAAGAATGGACAGGGATAAGGCAACGTATGCCAAATGGCTACAAGGTGAGTGGCCTCTATAGTTTTTCTTACCGATTCAGTGGTTCTTTTCCGGCCCCGCGCGGTGTGACCGTCGGGCCACGTGCGTGAAATAATGTGTAAGGTGTTGGCCGAGTCTCTCGCGACACCCGGGAGTGAGGCACGCCCGACTCAAAGCCCGACTATAGATTGTTGAGGCGGGCGTCCCTCAAAAAAACCGTGGTTGTAGGCACGCGCAATGCACGTCGAGTGACGTGTTGCAAGCGCGGGCGTCTCGGATGGCCATTTTGTAGCCAACAAGAACTCTGGCGATTTCTCGACCACTTTTGGAGTCCGTGATTTTATAAACTTTTGTTTTGTGCTCATTCCTTTTATTATGAATAAATGTTATTTTTTAATATTTCAATTGGATAAATTGGAGTGGTAAATAACTCAATACCGTCACTTTCGGGGCATACTTTATCTCGCTCCACCGATCCCATCCCTTCTCTCATGCGGGCTAGCAGTGAGCTAGTTTAATAACCTAGTGGTTGCGACGGGACCGACGCCGACGGGGCTCGGATAGGGAAACCTATCTGGCGCCTGGCAAAATAAAATATAACGAGCTTCGTGGGTTGTTCGTGAGTCGAAAGAGTGCGACTCACGAACTCGGTAAAATCCGGTATTGGTGTCGCAGCCGCAGGTAAGTGGCAGCCTAAATTATTTAAATAATAGTAACTAGGTTTTCCAATCCTGGGCCATCCCCGGCCAGGAAGTGACTAGCCGTGGTGCACACGGAAAAAGTTGGAAAATCGAGTATATATACATATATATGTATATATAAAACCTCCATTCGGTTTCGATTCCTTTGGAAAAGAACTGAAGGGCCTATGACAAAGCCACCGCACGCGTCCTCGGGTTGCGGTTAGAGGGTCCCTGTACCAAGGGTTTCTGCTGAATATGGTTACAATAATTAATAAGCAGTCGCGGAGAATTGTCCAGGGATGGTCCCGAAGGAATAACCCCTAAGCGGAGGCGCAACAACCGTGCCGAAAGCTGAATGGCACCTGGGTGAGGTGTCTTAAACGGTGACTCTGGGATACCGGGCGACCTCTCAGAGTATGCAGCCTTATCCTTGCATGCGGGGCTCTACAAGGATGGACGAACCCTTTCCCTAGCTGCTCGTAGGAACAACAATGACACCACCAAAACACCAAAGAGTTGTAAATGCGGTTCAAAACAATCGAAAGCGCAGAGCACCTAACAATGGGTCGACGAACAATGCCGATAATCCTAGAGTTCGGGGTGCTG
>CAKNWW010234538.1:2947-16640 GCA_932074435.1 Andricus kollari
AATCCACGCCACTATAAAGAGAGGCTCTACAGCGCTCCGCACGATTATAAGAGAGATTCACCATGAGTAGCGTGGCAGTGGCATAATGATGTCGAATACATAACACACATTAGAGTACGCGAGGTTTTACAACCTGAAAACCTCACAGAATCCAATATTGGCGTTTCAGGGTAGCGAGGATGAGTTAGTAAACCCTATGAAAGCTACGGCGGTGGCAACTGTCGACGACCAGATTCGTGAACGAGACCATCCCTGGTAAGATATATGGATGGCTCACATCAGTATCCAAAACCTAATATTTTAGACGGATGCCAACCCTCAGTAGCAGCTGAGCGGCTAGAAAAGGATTAATCGTGATTAGGGGGTCACATTTTAGCAAATTATCCTTTTTAATTTAAAATATTGGAGATAGTAGGAGAGACACGGGGGTGAAGGCATAATACTAAGCGAGGAAACACGAAGAGCGCGGCCTGTATCCGCCGTATAGCACATCAGCTCGGTATTTTACGCGAGAGATTTGAATTCTTTTATTATTATTTTTTAAGTAAAGGTAAAAGTACATCGTAAAAACGTATAAGTTCCAAAGCGTCTGCTTTGAAATTTTGCTTTAATGAAAATGGCCGTATGGCCAATCAGCATTGTCTGATTGTCAACAAAGCCGACAACAGTGCGAAATCTTCCGTTCGCAATTTCGTTCCTTCAGTCCAATAGTTCCACGTACTGGAATTGTCGTCAAATCGATATTTAGATCAAGTGATGCACAAATCGTCGCGACATTTCGATTGAGAAAGCTGGAAAACTGGTTCAACTTGTTTTGACATTTTGATAGTTTTTTCAATCGAAATTTCACGACAATTTGCGCATCACTTGATCTAAATATCGTTTTTACGACTCCAGCACGCGGAACAGTTAGACTGCAGGAACAAAATTACTATCGAAAGATTACGCACTGCTCTCGGCTTTTTTGACAATCAGACAATGCTGACCGGTCATACGGCCATTTTCCTTTGAGCAAAATTGCAAAGCAGGCACATGGATATGATTGGTCGTGGAACCCCACTCTTGCACTATGCTATCACTAAATCTAATTTCACAAGTGAAGATGCAAAATAACAAAAACGTTCCCACATATAGAGGAAAATTCCTGAAGTGTACACGACTAAAAACTTGTTGTCTCCGATCTCTCTAATGGACCTGTTAACTCCCCAAGAAGCATGCCTCTAGTACGCCGGTTGAGGAAATTCAGGGGCTCGAATTTTCGACATTTTACCACGCACGCCGCTACTCAATTAATATTAACTTCTACTTAAGTTATTTAATTTAACTTTTCTATAGAGGCTATGGAAACTTTTTTTTCAGCTTTACGATGAAGATAATTTTTTTTGCATAAAAAGATTAATTCACTTTCATTTGTTAATTTTAAACATATTTTTGCATTTCTCTCCAAGTCCGACCGTTAATTGTTTATTTAAATTCTTTTTTATTAAAAGAAATCATCAGCTAAAATGGTGTAAAAGAAACTGGTGGCGATTTATAAAATTTCTTGCGCGCAGCTGCCGCGTCGTATTCTGTGTATACCATATGTGCAGCCGTATTCTGAAACTAGATACGCTGTGACGCGGCAGCGGCGCGTAAGAATAGTATATTGCTTGTCAAGTAGGAGGCACCAGCTGCTCTAGTCCAAATTCCGCGAAAATTTGAATTGGATAAATGAAAAATTTATCTTTTTATTACAAATTAATAATAGAAGTTTCTAGGTTATTCTCAAAACAAGTTAAAAGTTAAGTTTTTCAGTTTGGAAAAAAATTAACATTTTTGTATAATAAAGCATTTTTTCATTTATCCAATGTGAATTTTTGCGGAACTTTGACTAGAACAGCTGGTGCTATCTAGCGGCTGTAAGCTCCCCTATCAGTAGTTGGCGAGACGAGCGAAACATCGACCTATCTGAATCTTCATCTAACTCGTATCTAACTATCTCCATTCCAACTGTTGTATTTAAGAATGCTTATGAAAAGAACCCTTTTTGTGTTTGCGACGTTACGGAACTCCAAAGAAGTAATTTCGTGCATCTTCATTCACATCGTTCGAATCACGCAATTTTACATTCAGTCCATAAGCATGAAACACGCCTTTTACATGATAGCGTTGTGAAAATGTTATACTATATCCTCCAGTTTCTTTCGCCTTATTTTCGCAGTCGATGTCACGTCCCGAGCAAAAGGCGAAGATAGTTAGGAAAATAGGAATAGAGAGAGACCAGAGTGCTGATTGAGTCAGGCTGGTAAGACCTGCCCAATTATTTATTGTGGGTTGTGTGTCACTTGTCAGTTCTATGGGAACTGTGTTAGTGTGCAGTGTTTTAAATTTATAAATGTACTTAAAATTTGACAGGTTTATTACAAATAAGAACAGATGAATAGTATACAGTTACAATAAAATAACATACGTTTACCTTTCTAGCAAGAAAGGGCGAGAGAAGGTTTGCGTGTCGATTGGATCTCCGTGTTTATCGTAGAACAGCGACGGAACTCTGCCGGATGTTTGTTTAGTGAAAAGGTGTACGAACACATTTTAGTAGTGGTAGTGCGATGCAGGGTCCTACAACAGATACCCAATCCGCACTTGAGTTCTTTTCGCGAACGTTTAACACTGCGGACCTTATTCGTTAAAGACTCACTTTACGACGACCGAAAGCTTCAGCCAAAGGGACTTTAGTTCGAAGCTAGTTTCCACGTTACTATTTCGCGGTGATATAAAAGCTCGATACTTAATCAAAGCGGTTCTCCGTTTAGGGATATTTCACGGTGAGGTATAAGCTCGCGACTTAATTAAAGCGGTTCGTAAATGATGTGGACAGTATGACTGCTTGAACGTAAACACAATTGACAAGGGTTGCGCTGGG
This sequence comes from Andricus kollari, assembly GCA_932074435.1. Taxonomy (NCBI): domain Eukaryota; kingdom Metazoa; phylum Arthropoda; class Insecta; order Hymenoptera; family Cynipidae; genus Andricus; species Andricus kollari. The sequence goes on from CAKNWW010234538.1 coordinate 5,853, forward strand.
GTTCATATACTTGTGACAAAAGTGGGTTAAGGCACGTACTTGCGACTAAAGTGAGTAAAGTCACGTACTTGCGACAAAAATGGGTAAAGGCACGTATTTCTGTAAATGTAGTTGTAAATCATTATTTTCCAAAGAGTTTTAGGTTACTCGAATTAAGCATATTTATGTCCCGTCCACCGAGACTTTCGGTGATCGGATGTCTGTTTTCTACATCAGCGAGAAGTTATTTGAAACGCGCGAATTTCCTTATTGAATGTCGGACGATTCATGCTGTGATCGCGTGTCTCAACTCTTGACCTTTCAGGAGTTTGGATTTTATATGTTAGCTTAGTTATAGGTGATATCTCTAGTCAAGATACTTTCGGTTACAATCTTGTCTGACTATACGCATGTTTCTCCAATAAGTGATTTATACTTTAATAGTAAACTGTAGTATGACATTATATCGATAACTTATTACTTTACTTTTAGACATACGTGTGGATTCATGTTCCATATGATTAGTTTTACTTTGTTATTGTTTATGTTTCAGATTATTAGGAATATGCATACATTCGTATGTTATTAAATATTACCTAATTATGTTATAGCGTAGAGTCGGCAATTACAATCTCTCATTAACCGAACGTATGCTAAGTTATCGGTAGCCTCTGAGTTCTTATCCCTTGATGGTAACACTTTAAGTATCTTGTGGTCTCTGTCTTACCGACTGTAGTGCAGTTACCATACTTAGGCTCGAACTCGGAGACGATCGGTAGGTGCTCGATTATAATTAGTGGCGTTACCCTATATCACGTGGGATAAGGAAGATTATGCTTAATTAATTAAAAATAAAAATAAATAAAAATTATGATTAACACTTAACGCTTTGTAACTTTGACATTGTGTGGACCATGGCCCTGCAAACAAAAAATCCCTCTGACAAAACCCCAAAAAATGGACAGAGTTTCGTCTGCACCGCGCCAAAGGAACCCTTTGGAGTAGCATCCACCCGACATAGAGGCTATTGGCGCTACGCTCATTGGAAACACTAAGCACTTTGTAACTTTGACATTTTCCGGATCATGGCCCCGCGAACAAAAAATCCTTGTGACAAAACCCCGAAAAGTGCACAGATTTCCCTTTGCACTGCGCCAAAGAGAACCTTTTAGACCAACATTCACGCTACATAGAAGCTGTTGGCGCGACGCAAGAAATCATCGGTAAGTCCTTGCCGCAGCTTGCATGAGAACATTAGAAGGTCCTGTTTTTGTTACGAACCTACATATGACTACCTTGACAAGGTAATGGATCGCAAAACGTTAAAACCTCAAGAAACTGTTTCTTTGTGATAGAAGAAATAGAGTGTTCATCTGTAAAACTGTGTTCATTATCAAATTTCATTGAATTCATTGCCACTCTGCGAAGTCCCTGCAAAAAAAGATGAAGTTGCTAACCGGGTATAATGTAGGGCCTGTTAACGAAGAGTAAGCCAGGCAATAACGGGATAAAATGAAGCCTCGATCATCTAAGTAATGTTGGCAAGATCTCCCATCTTCTTGAATATAAATATTCAGTGATAAAAAACGTTGTTTCTGCATTCAACTGAAAGCTTGTGTATATCACGTATACCATTACAGGTCACGCAACTATGATTCGCATTTTGTTTCAATACGTTTAATCTTAGGCAAGCGGGATCACGCTCCATTAACAATATTTTATTAAGAATGGACTGATTGTAATTAACGCATAGTCTCGTTTGCACAGTTACGATAAGCCCTGCTAAGTTAAATGCGTCACGTCGACGAATTGCAAGTTCGCGGACAGCAGCATGTTCGTCCCTATCTATTCGCGCCATTTGTTGTGGAGCAAAACGCCTTTCGCAAACATAACAGAGCAAACGGTACCTAAACGCCATTGAGAAATGGTTAGACTGTACAAAAGCTTAATCCTGTATTAAGGAAAATTGAAAAAAATAAGGAATTCTATTCCGCAATACTGATAGAATTTCTGAATTACTTTGATGAAAGTGACAGCACTATTGGCAAAAAGTGTTGCGTGAATACTATAGCAAAAAAACAAAAGAAAGATTATTTTATATGCACAGATATATTCAGAGCATTCATTGGTTAATAAAAATAATTTTAACAATAACGCGCCGATGCTATGAATACATCTTTGGATATAAAAAAATGCAGAGCATTGACACAAAAAGCTATTGAACTGTCACAATTATTATTCAAAATAAATGTTTATAGCAATAATAAAAATAAACAACGTAAACGAGTGTTGAAAAAAAGCAAGTTTTTTGCCATAGCAACCAATAATCAACTTGATTAATCACTGCTACTGAGAATTCCAAAAAGGCTTTAAATACGTTTTCGCTTCAGAAAAATTGTATTTTCACCTCGTTTGCAATCGTTTTCAGTTTCTTTTTGTTTACTCGCGTTTCCTCAGTTGTGTGTATAACTTTCTACCAACGAATTCTGTATTCTTCTCGCTTTTTTTGAACATTCGCGTTGTTTATTATGATTATTGCCATTAACCAATGAATGCTCTGAATATATCTGTGCATATAAAATAATCTTTTTTTTGTTTTTTGCTATATTATTCACGCACCACTTTTTGAGAATAGTTCTGTCATTTTCATCAAAGCGATTCAGTACCAGTATTGCGGAATAGAATTCCTTATTTTTTTCAAGTACAGTACAATCATTTCGCAATGGCGTTTGGGAACCGTTTGTCCTGTTATGTTTGCGAAAGGCTTTTTGCTCCACAACAAATGGCGCGAATAGATAGGGATGAACATGCTGCTGTCCGCGAACTTGCAATTCGTCGAAGTGACGCATTTACTTAGCAGGGCTTATCGTAACTGTGCAAACGAGACTATGCGTTAATTGCGATCAGTCCATTCTTAATGAAATATTGTTAATGGAACGTGATCCCGCTTGCCTAAGATTAAACGTATTGACACAATGTGCACATGTTGCTGCCGTATTATGGTACATTGGCTATGCTCGATACGAAAATAATGTTCGTTATCCCTCGACATCGCTTCACAATGTGATCATTGACGCTGCTCACAGACCAGAACAACAAAACCCAAACTAAACTGACCTTCTTGAACTTCACTATTTTGAATTTGATTTTCCTAAAAACTATTTGAATATGCAAAAAAAAATGCAGTCAAAGCTCACTATACCGTTTGTTCAACAAGAAACTTTCCTCATTTTTATTAAACTATTTGAAATGTTTGGAAGTTTTTTTTTCGAATAAAAGTACATACGAAGAACTACGGCGCACTAACCTAGCACATCGTCCAGTCTTCATCATTATCAAGATTGGCCTGGCACTTTTTCGGCATGCTTTCTAGCAGTTTTTCAGCATATTCTGTGGGTAATGAATGTCATACCTCCTTGATTTTTCGCGAGAGCTGTTTCAGAGTGACAACACGTTTTCCCGCAAGCTTTCTCTTCACCATACTCCAGACATTTTCGATGGGATTCGCATCGGGGGATTGTGGTGGCCAGTTCAAAGTTGTGATGCTATTTTCTGCTTTCCAGGCGGTGCAGAGACGGTTTCGTTGTTTGGGCTCGTTATCTTCTTGTAAGATCCAATCTCCAGTATCAACTCCAAACATCTTCTTAGCAGACTACAGAAGACCACATTTATATATTTTGAGCATTTTCTGAGCATTCAGATTCTCGGTAAAGAGCTCTAAACACCCAAAACCGTGCTCAGAGAAGCATCCTCAAACATGGACCTTCACTGGGTGTTCAACGCTTCGCTGAAGAAATCGAGTACCGGCGGTAGACCAAGCATACTTTATGGGAACCCATGCAAAAGAAGCAATACAGTCAAAGCTCGCTATATGTCGGATTCGCTACATGTTGCCCCCTTCCACGATACCACTTTTCGCTGTATCACATCCGTAATCAGTAACGTTGCCTGATGCACGTAATTCGGTATTCTGTATCTATGTTCCCCTTTTATGCTCATACTGGGTATACGTCTCTGAGAGAGATGTATATTCGAATCCGACGAACAGCAGATTCACTGACGTCCTAAAATATCGGCTAACCGACATATAGCGAGCGTTCACTGTATTTGGTGCTTCCCCACAAGTTATCTAGCCATTTCTAGAGGTTCTGAAATAATATAATTGATCAGCAGGTTCAAAGCCACGAATATCAGTTGGACAGCCTAGTGCGCATGATCTGTGAGTTTTCCGCCAAACAATTATCAATTCTCTTTCTTCATATTATGTCAAATGAAACTTTGGTGCTGCCTCCAAGGATAGCCTTTAGCGCGGTGCAGACGAAAATCTGTCCATTTTTCGGGGTTTTGTCAGAGGGATTTTTTGTTCGCGGGGCCATGGTCCAGAAATCGTCAAAGTTACAAAGTGCTTAGTGTTTCCAGTGAGCTTAGCGCCAATATCCTCCATGTAGGGTGTATGCCACTCCAAAGGTTCTCTTTGGCGCGACACAGACGAAAATCTGTTCATTCTTCGGGGTTTTGTCACAAGGATTTTTTATTCGCGGGGTCATGATCTACAAAATGTCACAGTTATAAAGTGCTAAGTGTTGCCAGTGAGCGTAGGGCCAATAGCCTCTATGTGGCGTGCATGCTACTCCAGAGGGTCACTTTGGCGCGGTGCAGACGAAAATCTGTCCATTTTTCGGGGTTTTGTCAGAAGGATTTTTTGTTCGCGGGGCCATGACCTACAAAATTTTACAGTTGCAGAGTGCTAAGTGTTTTCAGTTAGCTTCGCGCCAATAGCTTCTATGTAGCGTGAATGCTGGTCTGAAAGGGTACTTTTGGCGCGGTGCAGATGAAAATCTGTCCATTTTTCGGGGTTTTGTCATTATGATTTTTTGTTCGGGGGGTCATGTTCTACAAAATATCAAAAAATTATCAAAATCCACCGAGATCTTTTTTCAATACATTTTGTGCGGGGTCCTTTATTTCTTTTCTCAGCCCACCTTAACGAAATCTCTCACTTCATTACATAAATTGCTTAGATAAATTACTCACTTGTGCCTTTGCAAAAGTGAGTGATAATTTATAAGGGTAGAATTTTAAAATCGTAAGATTTTGGGGAAAGGAAGTCAGTTGTTCCGTAATACTTGAATTTGCCGACCTTCTTTCATTGCTATCCAGGGTGGTCTTGAGGTGAATTATTGAGGTTAACATGGATTTCATTGCCATGTTCTTATGGTGTTGTAGGCGTTCCCAAGCCGATGAGATCTTATCACGAAAGGATTAAATTTCGTGTGAGGAGCATCCACGATGTAATGGTGCCATCATCATTAGAAGTTAGATGTGTAGTGTTCCTTTGCCTAATTTTGGAGATTCTTCTTCCGGTGGAAACAGCCTTAAGGAGTCCAATTACTAGGATGATGCAGCATGATACATGATGTCAATATCATTTTCCGGTTCCATATATTTGTTTCTTCACGTATAGCAAAGATTTTGACTGGAAAAGTTTTGGATTTTTATTTACCGTCCTCCCTCCTTAGAATGGTTCATCGTCCTCGATGATTTTGTCCTCGTTTTGATAGACATCGAAACAATGGTGCGGCCTGTGTGGTGTAGACCCCTCGTCACTTGAATAGCTGAACTAGTGAATCCTTTTCTGTTTTTCTTGAGAACTTTGCAACTGATTGTAGGAATTAGGAAAATAGGAAATTTCATCAATCTTGCTTGATTACATGTAATTTTAGCACATCCCAAAATTTAATTAACAGGATTTGTTATTGCTGTCTAATTTTGATATTTCGTGTAATTCGGAATTTGTTTACTACTCTTACTTTTATAGACGTGTGTATGAGTGCATACAAAGTTACTAAAATTTGATAATATAAAGGCTTCAGTGATTATTTCGATTTTTAAAGATTGTGATTTCTTTCCTTTAATTAAAATGTGGTTTGCTTTGAGAAAATTCGAAAATATGAGCTAGTGTAGCTGGCAGTACCAATTTTGGTTGAATTTTACAAAGCGTTTTCATGCTTGACTACAAAATTCCTATAATTAATTTTTATTCCACACCCAAAACAATATCGACCAAGTTAATGCGCTCACTTTTAGAATATCTGCATAAAAATTTATATGAAGTAATTTGCAAAACAATATTTTCATTTTAGTTAAAATATACAAGGTTTTACATTTTATATTAAATATAATATACAGCTCGTTATAGCAGTTGCTTAAAGCTCAAAGTGCTTTTATTTCTTTAAATCTGGTCAATTATTTGCAGTTGACGTAATTGGTCGAAATTTAATGTGAGTACAGCTAATCGTAGATAAGAGCTGATATTTATGTAGCGTAATTGAACTTTTGACTTGAAAGTCAATTACCTTTTCGGTTAACTGGTAGAAGGTATCATTTTAAACATTTTTCACACTGTTAAAATCTGATGGGAAAATATACATGGGAGTAAAGTCATTTGCATAAATTAATTGTTATATACCATTATGTTCTAAAATTAATATACATGTATATTAAAATTGATAGCATCTTTTTTAACTGTGAAGATTAAATTTATTTAGATTTGATGTAAAATGGAATCATCTGAATGATTATCATAATTTTAAATGATATTTAGAAAACATGTTTCTCATATCGATTGCATAGGCGTGAGGCATTAATTTTGATATGCACTGGTGTTTTGAAGTTAATACCATTTTTCAACAGTGTTCTTGAGTCCCATTGTTCAGTCGCGGGAATCTATTTATCTAAAGTAGTGATCCCTTATTTGAACCAGACACATTTATTTTATTCATTCAAAGAATCGAACTCCTTAAATCTATTATTTTAACACAATAAATTTCTCATACATTCAAGTAAATTAATTTCTTTGAACTCAAAAGGTCCAGCTTGATGCATTTGTTCGATTCATTGAGCTCGATCTCCTGAATCAAATCAGTTCGCCTTTAAATCAATAGATTTTTCGGAAGAAAAAACTAATTAGACTGGTTCAAAGTCACTTATTAAATCTTCCTTTAATTATTATTCTTAGATCAGAGAGACAATTGTCTAGTGCAAAAGATCTCTAATTTAGGTAAAATATTTGTATATACATATATGTGTAGAGGTATAGAGATAGAGTTGATACATTTTTTACCAATGAAGCATTTCCTTGGGCAAACGTTGGTGTCATTCCGTCTATACAATAGAAATAGGTATTAATAGGTTGGTACGAATGTTGATGGTACTATGTTTCTAGCCTTTTCGTTATAAGTGTTTTGGGGTCGTGTTTCGGGTAGAATGGGCAACCCTATCCTTAAATTCTCCCCTCGCAACTTGTCAAAGCAGCTACGCATGGTACCCAGCTCGCGCTCTGCTTGCAAAGGAGGCATATATCGCGGTTTGTAATTTATTACAGATTTTAGGGTCCCTGTCTTAGCTATGGTTCCGGTTGATTTTTGTGATGGGATTAATATGGCTTGTGGTGATTCATCACGCTTTTGTTTTATTGAAACTATATTGTTGGTTGAAGGATATTTTAGAGTGTTTGAGGGAGATTTTACTTTTTCTGGGGCATCTGCATATTTATTTTCTTCCCTTTCTTCATTTCTAACTCCTTGAGTTTCGAGTTCATTTAGTTCGTTTTCAGCCCGGTTTATAAATGAGTTTATTCTTTGATCGAATTCCGTTTCACTATACAGTTCAAGTTCCTGGACGGTTTTTATATTAAATTTTCGTGTTGATCTCGTTTCTTTATAATCAGTTATCTGATCCTGCGCAAATTTTGACTCTTTATCGATAAAAGGAACAGGCTTCAAAGTGTTCGAATGGGTAACTATATGATTATGCCAAAATGAAATTTTAATCCTTTCTTGTCGGAGGTACTTTCTTCCCTGAATTCCATCTGTAATCAAAGGTAAATCTAGGGATACAACGTGAAAAACTACCATAGATTTTTCTATGGGTAGTTTTATTGTGCCTATAGTAAAAATTCTATCTTGGGTCAATTCTGTTATGTCTATAGATTCATCTTCGTTTACTAATAATTCCTCGTCTAACGAATTTAATTTTGTAATATTAATATCGGCTCCTGTATCGATTAAAAAGGAAACTTTTGTTTTATTGAAACTAGGGGATGAAAACTGTACTGCTGGAGATTCTAAATTGAATCTTGTGTGGGAGATTTTTCTCGTTTCATTAGGATTCGTGCTCTTGTTCGACGCTCTTCTTTCGTCTCGCCCGTCGCTGCGCCATTCCGACGAACGGAGTATTAGTTCAAACGGTCTGTATTTGTTGGAAAAGGGGTTTGAATAATGATTTCATCCTGTGAATAGTATGGATTAGGATATCCTGTAGTTTGCAATGGAGCAGTTCGAAAATAAGGGTTAAATGCATGCGGATACTCGCATGGAGGAATATAATTGTACGGAAAATTGTAAAATTCTTGCGTGTCTAAAATTGTGTTTTTTTTTGGATCAGATGCTTCATAAGGGTGTGAATTTTACAGAATTCATGATAATTTTGTCTAATTTGGTTGATTGTGGAAAATATATTTTTTTATTTTTGTATCTCGTTGACGTGTGAAATTACACTAGGGAGTCACAACCTACTGGAAAAGCAAACGAAGGGGATATTATACGAACTAAACTTGTTTACGCACACGCTCTTGTCGATGGCACATGGACTGCCGACCGTCTATCGCGTGCTTCTGATTGGTTAACCTTCAATTGTTAATTACTCGTTAACTATTAACTTTAGCAAAATTTTTATTATTATTTTCGACGCCATTTTTTGGTTAGAATTAAAAGATACAAAAATGTTTTTTGAAAACTGGGACACCCTGTATATATATATATATATATATATATATATTTTTTTTTTAAATTAAATGCGGATGAATTTATAGGAGAAGTTCAAGAATTATGAATATCAATGAAGGTTGATAATTTGACCGCTTGGAGCTTCTAAGTATTGGAAGATGAATCGTAAACGAATTCACCTACTTTAGTTTTGAAGTAATTCGTATGAATTTTAGGTTTTTAGTTTCAGAATTTATTTGCTTATTAGGTTAAAGAGCAATCGGACATTCACTTTTAACAATTATTAAAAGTCGAATCGATTATAACAAATTAATCCATTATAAGAGATCTTTTTACGGATGATCAATCCGTGAGGGAAAACTCAGATTGGATTCAATATCTGTTATACAGTGTTTGTATCTGTGCGTTTATCACTGACAAGCAGTACGATTTCGTTGTAAAGTGGAAAAAGGCAGTACTGGTTAGACAATCAGACTTCGAAAAGAACGAATAAAAGGGTCCGCATTTTATGAATATTTCTGCAGAGATAGTTCAAGGTATCTATCACTGAATTGATTAAACTATTATGATAATAATTCAATTAATCGTATGGCCTGAAGCATGTTTAACAAAAAACGCAAAATGTGTTATACTGTGAATGGAAGTTATAATCTTTAATATTTGTTGAAAGTTGAAAAGATTGTGATGAGTGAATCTATTGTAAGAATTTCATCTACGGGTGATCAATCCGTAAAAGAAGAAAACTCACAATGGATTGAGATTGAATTATGCTAAAATGTAAAGATTTTGAAATAAAGGGAAGTATGCAATTAATAAGTGAAAATCCAGTGTCTAATTAAATGTTTGGCAAATTCTATGGTCAGACACAGGTTCATAAATATTTCAAACTTATAAAGATTGAAAATTTGTTTTAAATTAGTCGGATTGTTTAAATGTTGAACAATTTGGAATTGTTGAGTTAATTAATTTTCTAACCCCTTGATTCTCTCTTAGTTGGGATTTCCACACGGTTGTGGCTTATGCACGAAATTTCGAATTTTAATTGTGGAATTCAAAACTAAAACATGTTTTGAATTATTGTTAGTTCGCGGAATGGTGCTAAATGCGACCGTCCACTGATTATCTTCGATAACATTGATTTAAACCCTTCACTTGTACAATCCTGCTAAAAGGAGTACATACAAGGTTAATTCAAGGTGTTTCGTAGGTTTATTAACGATGGCAGAGCTTGCGAGCACGCGAAATACACCAACGCTTATCATGCACTTCCAACTTTGCCTTGCCCCGAAGGTGACCGTGTAACGTACCTAAGAAGCACTTATACTCTCGAGTGCCGATGAATTAGCTATCTTAAAATTACACTGAATATAATTTGTTAATAAAACACTGAATTTAAACGAAAGTGACCATCCCACCGCTGCCACCAAATCAGCTGTCACGTCCCGAGCAAAAGACGAGGGTAGTTAGGAAAATAGTAAAAGAGAGAGACCAGAGTGCTGATTGAGTCAGACTGGTAAGACCTGACCAATTATTTATTGTGGGTTGTGCGTCACTTGTCACTTCTATGGGAACTGTGTTGGTGTGCAGTGTTTTAAATAAATAAATGCAGTTAAAATTTGACAGTTTTATTAAAGATAAAAACAGATGAATAGTACATAGTTACAATAAAATAACTTACGTTTACATTTCTAGCAAAACAGGGCGAGAGAAGGTTTGCGTGTCGATTGGATCTCCCTGTTTATCGTAGAACAGCGACGGAACTCTGCCGGATGTTTGTTTAGTGAAAAGGTGTACGAACACTTTCTAGTAGTGGTAGTGCGATGCAGGGTCCTACAACAGATACCCAATCCACACTTGAGTTCTTTTCGCGAACGTTTAACACTGCGGACTTTATTCGTTAAAGACTCACTTTACGACGACCGAAACCTTCAGCCGAAGGGACTTTAGTTCGAAGCTAGTTTCCACGTTACTATTTCGCGGTGATATAAAAGCTCGATACTTAATCAAAGCGGTTCTCCGTTTA
>CAKNWW010234542.1:6996-20333 GCA_932074435.1 Andricus kollari
CGGATATTTTTTCATAGGATGCGTATTTCTTGAGATATTGTGATATCTCAAGTTAAAAAAACACCCTGTATATATATATATATACACATATATAAAAGTTGTAGACCTTATGAAAACAAATTTTTTTCTTTAAAAATACATATTTAAAAATAAATAATTTTAAGTCAGGTAAGTGGTGCGAGTAACTAACTCCTCCGACCATTCCAAGGTCCCTGCTTTAAAATGCCCAATATTAGGATGCGTGTTTTTTTGGGGCCCCGGGAAAGAGCGTCTAACCGCAACTTTATTTTTTATAATTAATTATCTCTTTTTCTGTATAACAAATTTTGAAGCAAGCGATTTTTTTCTTTTTCACAAACGTGTAACTTTATTTTAAATCTTATTTCGTTGGTTATAACGAATAAAAAGTGCATTTATATAAGATTCTCAATTCGGGAAATTTGGTTAAGGTGTTTAAAAAAACTGGTGGAAAACTGTACTTGTGGAAGTTTGTGGAAATATGTGTAATAAATCATGTTTTTCAGCACCCGAACAAGATCTGTGGAAATTTTCACATAAATACAATATATTGTTCCTCCTGCAGAATCATTCTTGCCAGAATTTTTGTTTTTGTGCAGAAAAGCAGCTCATATTATTTTGTAGTAAACCAATCAAAAAACTATTTCCTTTGATAATTACTCCGCTTAAGAGATCAAAAATACAGTTCAAAATATGCAAAAAGTTGAAAATCTATTAAACTATAAGACGTATTGTTACACTGTGTTGTATTATTGTTGTATTATATTGTTATAAATAATCACCTTTTCAGTAAATTTTTTCTTCCAAGAACTTTCATTTACATTTTTTAAGAAAGAGTGATTTAGCCTTGCATTGTGGGGTAAAGTCACCCACACTTCAAGGAATTATAAATAGTTGTTTATGAATTAATTAAATGTGTGTTTGTGCTTTATAGTATGAAAGAGGGTCGGATAGAGATTTGAGGCATCAATACAAAATTTTAATTTCTTTTTGTACTTGATTGTAATTTTTATTGAAAAATATTAATGTCAGAAAAAAGTGTAAGAACGAAAAATATGTAGGGGAGAGTGGGGCATTTTCGTCAGTAAGGCATTGTCGTCAGTGGGGCAAAGTCGTCACTCGCCAGTTTTGAGGAAATTCTAAACCATATGAAAGTGATTCTGTCAGTGAAAAGTAATTTTCGGAGGTCGAAGAATTTTTGGTCTGGGGTAAATATTTCAGCGTAGGTTTTATTTCGAAAAGTTCGCGAAACATAAACATGGCACTCATTTTTTTTTCCGAATTGCATTATTTTTTTCACTTTGTACAAAACATTTTCCCATTGTAAACATATTTTTTTATTACGAATATAAAACAATAAGCATCTATTTAGATCCCCCCTCCCTCTCAAAATGCTTACGTAATACTTGAATAACTCTTCGTCACAAACGCTACTTAACACTACTAAAGTAAAAATGTACTATTCTCACAAATAACTTTTGTGACAACAGTGTTTTTTGTGAATCAATAATGAAAACAATGTGTTTTGTTCATATTCTCGAGATATCAGTAGAGTGACGACCTTGCCCCAAGATTTTCCAATTTTGTGATTTTCGATCACTTCAATTTGTGCTTTTTTACAAAATCTCGTGTCATTACTAACCAAAATAAAAAATTGTGTAGCCAGATGGTTTCCGGATACAACGATTTGTATAACATTAATAATTAAAGTTTTTCTAGTTTTGAAAAATGACTTTGAAGAAAAATTAACGACAATGCCCCACTCTCCCCTATTTCAAAGAGATCTACAACTTTTATGCACTACATTCGTATCTCAGATCAACATTTTTCGAGATAAAAAAAATTATTTCTGGATACAGCAAAAATATTATTAACTTCATTTCTATTAATCCGCGTCAAAAATCCTTTTGAGACTTTTACCTAGGATGCAGAAGGAATCCCTAGGCCAAGTAACTTTTCGGAAGTATGCCCTATTTAAAATTGGTTCTGCGTGTGTTTTTGAACGCTTCTTCAATCCTTTCTTTTCAAAAAGAGACCTTCTTAGAACTTTATTCTATTTTCTAAAATTAATTTTATACTCAAAAAGAATTTCAATTTTAAAATTACGTAACTAAAAATACATTCATTCCTTTCTTCATATGGAACGTTTCATAAGATACCTCGATGTAGTTAAGAATGCGTTTAATATGAGGCATATAAGCCCTCTCCGCATTCATGCATCCCTACAAAATGAAATACGTTGCATTCTAACGTATAAAAGCGTCATTAAATTCGCGGAAGTTAAAGTAAGCCAAAGAGGTTCTCAACTTCTCAACTCATCTCGCCCTGTTTCTTGCAGGAGGCATTAAACATTTATTGAGCGCGACCTGTCAGCGGGATTGACTAGGTTACTTGTCTTGCAGGCTTATCACCAGTTATGTTGCTTTCATTGGCTCACTTAACATCCGTTACTGAAACTGCAGCCATTTTCGCACGAGATCGATTTCCCGGGAAAGATGAGCGCACTGCGATACAATACCCGGCAGGAGGTACGAGGAGTCTGTTATGTGCCGTAAAACGGAATATGCAATACTGCCTTCCATGGCGGTAAGTCCGTATATATATAAAGTAATATCCTGGAACGGCGACGCGAATCGTCTTCAGATCCGGCTTGGCCTTATCTCAAAGAACGCAGATAACGTTCTCAAACTTAAAGGGAATTTTTTTCCGGGAATCTCACAAAATGGAGGGGTGACATGCCCTCTATTCGAAAGTCAATTTTTTAGACCACCCTAGTGCAGGCACTCCCTTTTTCTACAAGAAGACTCAGTATCTTTAACAAGGGTGTAAAACTTTGGCAGAACCCCCCCCCCCCCTCCCCCCGTCCCCATTCAAGTGGTACGTATTTTTCGAACTGTCCCTTTGAGGTATTAGTACTATTCTACCTCGTGGATTCCTTAGCCTGGCTAGGGTCCAGACGCCAACCCGATTTCCGACGGATCGACGATCAGCTTCTCTTCAGATTCTCATGCAAAAATAAGCCTCTGAATCCAAAATCGGCAAATCCGCAATTCTCAATATATTCGCAGGTAATTTTTTGTTTATAAATGAATCCTGAGGATACTCCTGTAACAATGTATCCTGAGGATGTATCTACGCTTTTTGGTATCAGTTTCAGGTCTATTGGCATCCTCCTCAAACAAAAACATATATATAGAATCTTTAAATTTGGTTTCTACCATATTTTGCTCAATGAACAAGACTTCATTTACGTGATCTTTTGCTAAATAATCATTAGCAGCAGATGTAGGAATACCTCAATATTAGAATCAGACGTAGAAATACTTCAATATTGTCTTAAGATTTCAGCAATAACATATTTAATTTTGACAGATATTGCCCTTAAAATCATCAATATAAAAATCAAAAATTGTTAACGTTAACAGGTCTCACACCCATTCAAAAAAATTCAAAATAGTGTCAGTAGAAGCATCAATTTTGAAAAATAGTAGTAAAATAGTTTTATGCATTTTTTAAAATGTTTAATCGATGGGTTAACTATTTTTATAAAATTGTACAAAATATACGACTCCCATAAAAACGCATGAAATCCGCTAAAATCATCCAAGAACCTCTGATATCTCTGATAGTCTTCAAAAACCCTAAAAAATTTGGGAATCTCGTTAAATTCATATAAAACCTGATGAGGCCCCTTGAAATCCCTTGAAATTTTTCAAAATACGCTAAAAGCTTTAAAATTCGTTCAAATTAAGTGAAATCTATTAAAAACCCTTAAATTCTGATAAAACCCTATAAAATCTCTTTAAAAAATCTACAATTTTTTAAAAACCCAATTTTTACCATTTTTTACTTGATATCTATAGAAATCCCTCATAATTTAATGCAATCTTTTAATTTCTTTTGAAATCCTATAAATCTCATGAAATTTCTCAAAATATTCCTTATTCTTTAATTTAACTATATTCCTTAAGGATTTTCACTGCTTACAGTCCTCTTCAGAAGTGAGAAATTTTTTTAATGATTGATAAAATCAACGAAAAGAGAATAAATTTTAATTGCTTCGAAAAACAATGTTGTTTGAATATAGATTGTTTATTTAATAGAAGTTTTAGGGTGTATGTATTTTATCTTTAATTTGAGATCAAAGGAAGCAACAATACAAGATTGTAAAGAATCTTTCAAGGAATAAAATTGTTCTTGAACATTAAAATTGGATAAAAAGTGCAGATTTTATCTCAAATTAAAGCTGAAACGCAAAAATCGATATAAAATTTGTTTAATGAACAATGCGCTTAACTTACTCTTTCAAAATTTGTAGCAGTTGATATTAGGTCTATTTTCGTATTTTTTATAAATCATTAGAATGTTTGAATAAATTCTATAATGTGAAATCCCTAAAAATCTGTTGAAATCCAGTATAAACGCTTAAAATCATAAATATCTTTTAAAATTTCTTGAAAAATGTTTACATTTTTTAAATCCCTCAAGAGTCAATAAAATCCTGTGAAATCCGTAGAAGTCCCCAGAAGTCCCTTAAGATTTTATTTACTCTCTAAGCTCTAGAAACTATTTGAGATTCCCTAAAATGCCTTGAAATCTTTGAAATCCTATGATATTTTTGATACTATTTAAATAACCCTTTACCTTCTTTTAATCTCTTTAAATTTTTTTAAATTTTGTAAAATAACCTAATATCTTTAGAATCTTTTAAAATCCATTCAAATTTTTAAAATCTTTAAAGTTCTTGGAGATCATATAAAATCGCTTTGCTCTAGTAAAATCTTGAAATACTTTAAAATGCAGTAAAATATCTTGAAATATGCAATATCTCATTAAATGTGGTCAAAAATTTTGAAAACAACTGAAATCAGATGAAACTTTTCTAAATCTCTTAAAATTCTTTGACTTTCTATAAAATGGTTTTAAATCTATTAAAATAATCTAAAAGATTTGCAATCTGTAGAAATGTTTGAAATCTCGTGAAATTTTTAAAGATCCTTTGAAATTTTTTTCAAATTTTCAAAATCTTTGAAATCGTTTGAAATATTTTGAAATATTGATTTTTGGTGGATTTTATATTAGCTAAGCTGGTTGCACATAGTGGATTTAACTGATAAAATATCGTTTGTCCGGCCAAGAATCGATTTTTTTGACTAACTTTGCAAGGTTAACCGATTAAATGTTTAGTCTCATGGCGGATTGGAATTTGTTAAAATTTTTAATGATTTAGACGCCATGCCCTTGAATTGATATAGGTCATCAATATGAAGCTGCAGACAAAACTGTCATTTCCCGTCACTGGCATCTGAAATGATCTTTAGTAAATCCCTCATAAGAATACTCGATGAAATACCACTAATGTAATCATACTTCATATATGGTTGATTAATTTTAGCTCTGGCAGCCCTCGGCGGTTGATACAAATCCCAGCCTTGGGATCAAAGATCGAAGAAACAAAACCCCTACAGGTTTTCAGGATAGGGAAGCTAAAAAGGCGCAAGATAAGTGGCAGGGGCTGATGTAGAGGAAGCCAAACAAGAATGAGAAAAGGACATCAATAAGTGCGGATCGACATCTGAAAAAGGAGAGAGCTATTTCAGAAGTAGATTATTCGAGGCAAGACAACCCCGAATGCTTATATACCCTGAAACCGATATCAATTTCACTCGGTGATTAACCTATCGTCTTTACCGATACGCGGAGTTTAATGTTCGGCTAATTTCTGGTAATACTTATAGAAGAAAGGATGTACTGATAAAAAGGTTTATTGGCACAACTAGCTTTTTATTAGTAGAGATAGTATTAGCTGCGACAAGCACTTCGATGATAAAACTAACTAACCAGTTTTGTGCGGCAATAACCCGTTGTTAGTACTCTTACGTAGTTTATATTAAGAAAGATAGTAATCATAAGCCGAACAAATAAAAGAAGTCACATTTACCACCAATGTATTTTCAAACAAATAAAAGCAGTAAAGGCTGAAATATCGCGCCATGTTTACGATCGTCACCATATTTAGTATTTCTGTGGTTTTGGCAAAGTCGACCACATTGATTAATTCTTTAAATACACTAGAAGTTCAGAATCTGCTGATATCTAAGAGGTCAGAGGATAACTTCGAAAAGTCCAAGGTAAGTAAAAAATAGATAATTCGTTAGACATGAAACTTTAAGGATTGCATCTGAGCAATATAACCTAGTTATATATCGATAAGTTATCCAGATAAAAATAATTAGGGAGAATGCAAAATAAATCTGCGTGGAATCCTAGCAGAAATTCACTATGAATTCTCGAATAGTTTTGCAACTATTTTTGCTCGTGGATCTCCATTTGAATTAACACACTTCATGGATAGAAAGAGATTGGGTTACTCAGATAAAATCTTAAAACTTCCACGTGTCGCTCAATTTAAGTATTTTTTATCTACATTTTATATTCTTGATTCAGTAAGAATTCTTCAAGTTTTTATACGCTGATTAAGCTGAAATTGATTCATGATTAATAAGTATTTTTTCTTTCAGAAGTTGAAACTATACCAATGTCAATAGTTAGAATTACTACCTTTAGCGTACTCAGTACTAATAATTTAATTGTAAGGCTTACTAATTTAATAATATGACTTAATACTTGAAGTAGTAAATACAACTACCTGAAAATAGTTATCTACCATCGGAGGTTGTTGTTATTAAAAAGTTAGGCAGTCACATTGATCGTGACAATCTTCAAATTGCCAATTGTTTTTGATTCTATAATTTCAAATTACATCTTCAACAATAAGTTAAGCAGATAAAATTTTTGAAATCCCTTGAAATCTTTTAAATACTTTGAGATGCCTAAAAATCTTTAAAATCTTGTGAAAATCTTTGAAATACCTCACAATTCATTGAAATCTTCGGAATCGCTAGGAATTCCTTGACATTTTTTATTTAGTTTCATTTGTTTCTCAAAGTTCTCAAACAATCGCTTAAAATCTAGCCTGAAATGGCGTTTTGATGTTATGTTGTCGACTAGTGTAGTAAAATAGTCTAAATCCGCTGTGATATGAAAGCCAGCTCTACAGATTGCCGGTTTGATGATCCCACCAACTAAGCTACGGAAGGGGACGAGATTAATAATTTCTTTCACAGCCTTTAACAAGCGAATTACGATGTCGTCACACGTCTTTTAATAATTTAAATTTTGAATCTTATTAAGAAATTTTAATTTTAATGTTATTTTGTCGACCAGCGGAGCGATAGAAAAATTTTATTCATAGCCAAAAAGGGTAACTATTGTGGTTTAGACTAGTAGCTCAAAAACCGTCATACCATTGACAAAAAATCTAGCTTAAAATATTTGGAAATACTTCGATTTTCTTTTCATCTTATGAATATTCTTTAAAAGTATACAACCCACTTAATATAAGATATCTTTTTCAATCATATGCAAATCGAAAAACTCGTTTAAAGCAAATAGACGTGTGCACTATGAAAAGCGATGTTAATGGAAAGGAGCATAAAGCATCTCCTTACCACAATCGTTTACTGAGCTACTATTTATGTTGATAACTTCCAAATGGAGTCAGATACACGATTCTGACTAGTGGTTGGTCGGTGGGCTGGGCGGTCTCGTAGCACTTTCAAAGTATGGAAATCTTTTTAGTCGTGCAGAAGAAGGCGAGTTGATTCGAGAACAAGATTCAAGCGGAAAGTTTTGCGAGTTAATGGTGCGGAGGTAATGCCGCGACCGCAACAGCAACAGCCACCCTCACTTCTCTCTCTTTCTCTCTTCTTATCCGGGAGAAAAGGGTAGTGTTGCGCTCGTTCATATCCCCGTTCAACTCATCTCTTCCTCTCTCAGCCCTACTAGTCGTTTCTACGAGCCACTCCATCCCTTTCTCTCTATCATACTCACTTCTCCACCTCTCGAAGCAGAGTAGTCTCCGCTGGCACTCTTTTTCTTCCGCTCCTCATATCACCAGCAGTCGCTAACAACTGCGTCAAATACAGCTCCTTTTTTCATGCCGAGTCACTTTTTTACTATGAAATTTTCTCGTTTCTATGTTTTCTATTTAAAAAAAAAGAAAACAAAGAATTATAAAACGTTTTGAAAATAACAATTTGCAGTAAAATGTGAAAGATTGGATAATTAAATTTTAAAACGTTCACGAGACACGCTCTATCTACCAGCTGGGCCACTCTCTCCAATGATGAATCAGCTGACACTGTTTAGCGCAAAATAGGCATTACACATCTCATACATCACAGTAAACCATGGTATATCAAACCATTGCACATCACATCAAAGAGATAAATGTTTAACAAAATAATCAAATTTTCAAACGAATACACAGTGCGGCAAATAAGTATCAGTTCTCTTCCTACAAATCGTAATCAAAACAAGATATCTGGATTTTTTTAAATTTTTTATTTAAAGTACTCGCCCTTCGCTTCAATACACTTGTGACAGCGATTCGATAGTGATTCGAATGCATGCGCAAGCTCATTTTGTGGAATAGTCTCCAACGCCCTTGTCGAAGCCGTTTTGATGGTCTCTACGTCTTCAAAAAAACATACTTCAATTTTAATTTTATCTTTGGAAACAAGGAAAAGTCCCACGTTGCCAAATCTGGTGAATAAGGTGGGTGGTTCAAAACACAGAATTGATTTCGGGCCAAAAACTGACGCACAATGAGTGAGTTGTGACTCAGTGCGTTATCGTGCAACAGCGACCACTTCTCTCCATCGCGATATTCGGGTCGAATATGACGGATTCTGCCCATTAAACGTTTTAAAACTTCGAGATGATACGCGCCAGTAACAGTTTGACCTGTTGGAAGGAATTCTTTGTGGATAATTCCATTGCTATCGAAGAATGCGATCAGCATTTTTTTTATTTTTGAAGGAGTTTTTCGTGTTTTTTTGGCTTGCGGTGAATTTTTCGACTTCCATTCCGCACTTTGGCGCTTATTTTCTGAATCGTATTGAAAGCACCATGTTTCGTCGCCCGTAAAAATTGATTTCAGGAAGTTTGGATCATTTTTGGCGGCTGCAGCGATCTGCCTGGAATGATTGACACGAAGTGATTTCTGCTCGTCCGACAACGTGTGTGGAACAAACTTTGCACAGACCTTTGTCTTGCCCAAATCCTCGTGAAGAATGATTCTAATTGTTTCTTTACTGATATTCAAAGCTTCTTTAATCATTTTTAGAGAAGCAGTGCGGTCATTTGCTACGAGCTCCCGAAGTTTTTCAATCATTTGGGGTGTGCGAATTGAAATTGGTCTTCCTTCACGTTTGTCATCCTCTAGCGACACTCGACCATCCAAAAAACGTTTATGCCGCAGGAAAACATTTGTTTTACTTAAACAATCACCGACGTACACTTGCCCACTTTCAGATGGCGTTGCTGGTTGCTGAGAAATAACTTGAGTACTGATACTTATTTGCCGCACTGTGTAATAAAATTTTGTACAAGAAAATACTAATTCTCAACCAAAAATATGAAAGTAGTCTTTTCAATCAAAAAGAAATATCTTTTAAGCACAAATAGTTAGATTGGTAACCAAAGAGATAAATTTTCCACCAAAATTATGAACCCTGAAGTGGAATCGTTTAATTTTTATGTTCAAACATTAATTTTCTGCAACAAAAAATGAATTTCATTTTTAAACAATCAGTTGAACTTTCAACGAAAAAGGTAAATTTTCAATCAAAAACATTAATTTTACACAAAAACAGACGAGTTTTCAATAGAACAAATTATTTTTTAACCATATAGTTGAATTTTCAACCAAGGAAGATCAATTTTAAACCCAAAGAAACGATCTTTAAAAAATAGAGTTGAATTTTTAAACGGGAAGGATTTCTTAGTCAAAAGAGGAAAGAATGCCACATAATTTTTAGCACGCAAGTATGAATTTCCGACAAAAATGGTAATTTTCCACCTAAGATATTAATTTTGAACTAATGTAATGAATCGTCAACTGGAATACTTAAATTTTCAGGTAAAATCTTAGTTCAGAAATCCACTTCTGGTATAACTATTACTTCCTAGGATCAAAATGGAATGTTTTAGAAAATTTTTAATTTCAGGGCTAGAGAAAAATTAAAATGCCCTTACGTTGGGCTATAAATCTCTATGACTCTGTCAATGATTCTGCTTTACCTTCCGAAATGTATTTTTTTAGGTTTACGTAGTTTCAGAAAATATAAAATCAGTATAAAAGCGTTGCATATAATTTTGATCCAATTTCGGAATCAATTTGATCAACTGGAATTTACTGTGATGGAAAACTATTTGAATTAGAGAGGAAAAATATCTTTGGTTCGAAATTGAACGCGGAAAACCATTGTGGAGCTTCCTCGGTCATGCTAAGCGCTGGCCCACTCACCTCACATAGCTTTGGTTACGTTCTAGGTAAGCTTGAAGAACTTATAGATTCTTAGGTGCGGACAATAACCATCCGTACTTGTGTCTATACGCATATGTCTCCAGTGATTGTATGCTTCGTCTCTTCGTAAGAACATACCTCCTAAATTTAAATTAAATAAACTTAAATTTAAGTTAATCCTTTATGTGAGGCGTTGGAAATAGCTTTCCGTGTTACATCTTCCCTTTGAATCTTCCCCACTCTCTCCTTTATCTCTATGTATACAATAATCTCCGTCTAGATTCCGTCGTAAAAGGTAACGAGATATATGAACAGTTGAGCAGCCAATAGTTCGTAAGCAACCCTATGTTCCAGTGGCATTCGAATCCAAACCATAACTACCACTGGGGCTAAATGGCATTGAGCTAGCGCCATTAACAGAATCTAGGGGTTGATCCACTTCACTGAATGCCGTTCAATCGCGATTATGATAATGTGCGAACAGACAAGAATACCAATCGCTTTCAATAATTCGCTCCTTTACATTCAAAAACGACGATAGCAATTTGATTAATTCAATGAATATTATGCTTGTTGAGATTAATATATGAGACCGTCCTCGAAGAAAGGGACCTAATGCGAAAAAAGTAGATTTTTAGTTTTTCACACCCATTTATAGTTTCTTATTTGCACCTCAACAATAAAAAATATTATTCCAATATCTGCAAAGTGAGGCCCTGTTATGGATTTCCTGTGTTGAACCGCCTCTTCAATCACTTCTCCAGTAAAATGAAGCTACCGCGCGTTGGGTCCCTTTCTTCGCGGACGGTCACATATGTCATATATCAGCACAAAAACTCGATATCTTGCAGGGACAATACTAATCAGGTATTATTATATAAAACTCAAACAAAAGCCTTTGTTCTTATGGGACAATAAAAGCGTCAACTTACGCTCATTGAAACTAGCAGAAGCAATAATGATCATCTTGATACCAGTTCATAAACATAAAAAAATGAAAATTCAAAATGATAATTTAAGAAGAAAATTTGAATTATTTTCATGGAAAAGAGACATATCATCTAGTAAAGAGTACACAGCCTGGAATTGTGTTCTTAATTCCAAAAACGATTACTCTAAGGGAAAAAAGAGGTTCGTGAGCAAGGTCGTTGATTATTGGGCTCGCAATTTTCGAGATCTGGTTTACTTCTTCCCTTATTCCCGGAGATAATGGACACTATTACCTTAACGAGGCCTCAGTCGCTTAGTCGGTAATTGCTTCGAGATATCCAGAAGCTCTGCTGCCTGGTGTTTCAAGAGAGCCAGACGGCGTTATTGCCATCGAGGCTACTTGCTCGTTTCGTGGTGGTTATTGTTATTGGTTTGCGGCATTGAGATGTACACCACAGTCTCATACAGAGTCATATAGTGCTGTGGACGCATATACCCTGAAGGATTTCATTACGTCATTTTATAACCGAGAGACTTCAGCGCAGCGATAAATCGGGATTGTACTCCTTATAAAAGCCGCTCCTCTTAAACTGCTTGACGACTTAATCTTCTCTCCTATCGCACTTAGTCATTCCCGACTCGAAGCGAGTAATTTGGTTATTACGAATCTCTGACAGCGTTTAAGGAGATTATGGTTGATAATACGGTTACTGACAAGTTCAACAATTAAAAACATATAGAAGTTACGAAAATGTATCTGTTTAAAAAAGAAGGACTAAGAATAAAGTACATACTTCTGTAAATAAAAAATCTCAAAGAAAATTTCTCGCAGATTTCGAAAAAAATAGGTCATCATATATAAGAAGAATCTGGATTCCCTGTTCTTCCTCAAGTGTTTCAAGCTAATTTCTGTAGACATAAAAAAAGCAAAGGTATAGTGATAGGAACGTGAACTAATTTCTTAGGGCTTTAAATTCTCAGTTGGATAGGAACGGATCTGGAATGATGTTTTCGTAGCGAAGGAAGGCCGGCAGGATCAGATCTATCGGTTTTCGACTTAGAGTGGTCCGTAATCTAAAGAACGTACGGGTGAGGAGAAAAACGTTTGGAAGGGAAGAGAAACAAACGAGAGGATCCCGGGGCAGATCCCAACGTGGCAACTCTGCGGGTACTTCAACCAGCCCAATACGACAGGACCAGCAGCCTAACCCGGTAGAGCCGCCGAGATGGTTTACGGCTCGTCGCAAGTTGGTGAAATTTAAGAGCGCATTTAAAACTGGTTTGGCGCGATGCCCTGCGCCTCCTTTTGGAGCTGCTACTGCCGGGAAGAGATACCACTAGGCTCCAACAGGAGTTTATCGCTCCAACATTCTTGGAGAGCTTTGGATGGATTTCCCTCTTTATCCCTTACCGCCGCTTTGGATGTATTTCTCTCTTGAAATCTTACCGCCCACTTTCCAACCTCCATTCCTGGTTCATCATGCCGAACTCTTTCAACTATAGTCACAAAGATCGTTGGTCAAGATTCGAAAGTCTTACTGATAGAGTACAGTAAAGATCGCCGATCTACAAACTGGTAGCATCTCTTTACATAAAAAAGAGCTAAAATGCCTTTCCACAATAAACAAAACGAAAGAACTTATTTAGAATTACATGTGTCAACAAAAATGGACGCTAATGTCGAAATGATAGTAATGTAATGAAGACGAAAGTCTTATCAGAAAAGAATTTTACGAAGGCAATCTTGGTGCGAGATCTCTTCTGAGTGGGATGAACCCTCCGGCACTACGAAGCGCCGATCTACTTCGAATGATAATCACCACTAGGAGACTCAATTTCACCCCCACCCCAACCCTTGTCTCTTTTCTCCCTTCCTGCTTCTCTAACACCCAAGCGAACTGCATCCTGCATCCCTCTTTCTCATCATCTCAGTGTCCTATGGCTCTATCTCTTTTACCACCAAACGAGGCACCGCCTACACCATCCGCCTCCACTCATCCCTAACTGATTGGAGTAC
>CAKNWW010234548.1:405-14490 GCA_932074435.1 Andricus kollari
TATTTTTTTTACGTCATTTTACATTTCTGGTCCAAATATTAATGCATTGTTATTATTATTATTATTATTGTCAGTGTAGGGGCTGGAGCAGCAATATCAGCAATGTAGGGTCTGCAGCGCCAATATAGGCTAGGGCCTAAAGCACCAAAGTAGAATCAAATTTAGACCCTACTTTGACGCTAAACGTGGAAAAACGGCCGATTTCGGACATTTTTAGCGTCAAAGTAGGGTACGAAAAAGTTGAAACGGTTTCTGAATCTCAAGCGTTCATTATTTCCACTACTTGAAAAGATTTCAAATTCCTTGTGTAGACCAGGGCAAAATCGGAATTTTTTTATTAAAAATGTATATAAATTAGCAGCAATGAGAAATAGAACGATGTTGAGAATGTTATTGTTAATTGCACTCATTTTTCACCATTCCCTAAAATTTTCATCAATTTTTCATCAATTTTTCATGAATAGTTTACGAAAGAATAATTTGTTCATTAAACGATGCAGAAATGTTCAAACGTACATCATAAATAAACAAGTGCATCTTTCTCAAAAATTTGTATTAAGTGACTTAACACTAATTAGTATATCATTTTCGAATACTTAGTTTTAATTTTTCTTTTACCGTCAAAACTCGTAGGCTCACTTGGAAAATTTCAACTCAAAATTGAAAAAACCGATGGTCCCGGGCAAAATTCAGGCAATTGTTGTTGGACCTACTTCATCTCCGTCGCTTGAAACACTGGCATCATTTCCACCACTTCGTATCGAGAATCTTACTATATCCATACAGACTTAAGGCTGGTCTGCTCAATGTTGTCAAGAGAAGATAATTCTTGATGGGTAATTTGCTCTACAATCTTTTTCAGAATAAGGCTCCCGAATATCTATTCAACCTATTTCAATTTGTAGACAGAGACCTTGCAGCACAGTTTAAGCTTCGTAAAAGACATAAAATCCTTAAGATTCCTTTTCACAGAACGTGTCAGCTCACTGGTAAACTCTCATATTTAGTTCTTGAACATTTCATCTTCAAAATTCCTTTTGTTTTCATTGACTTATGCAATGTATTTTTTTTACACACTGTTTCCCCCTCTTTATTCCTACCTTAACATACGCAAGCGCTACCAATTAATCATCTAATGTTTATTACTACACATTAATCTCATACCTAATTTGATACATATTCTGTAGTCGTCTCTATTTATTTATTTTATTTAGTTTATAGATTAGATTATAAGATTAATCAAGAATTCTGCCGATCAGTTTTTACACAAATTTGTAATGACCCTGTATTACCCCGTTCCTTAAAGGGCTATTTAGCCCTAGTGACTTTTTTTTGAATAAATACAAATCTTCAAGCCTGTTATAAAAGTACATTGTATTAAATCATCACCTTACTTGATAACTTTAAAAAAAAACTATAAGGAAAATTCTTTCAGTGTAATTTATTAAGATAAAAATCATGAAGAATCAGCATGATTTCAATTTTTGGTCGATTTAATCAGAAAATAATGATTTCACACTAAAATTTTTTTGTACGAACCATGTGAAGAGATGTCGTTTTAAAGATTCACTGCCGCTCAGAAATTAAAATGCACAGATAAACCGCTGAGGTCAAAATTATTATTTTTGGGTTTTAGTGTGGGACGACACTGGGACGTATAGTGGATCTATTGTGACTATACTCATATCCAGAAAGTAAACTGAACTAAGTATATTTTATGTTTGAAGAAAAAATATAACATGGGTGCTTATGGTTCAAAATGCTTCAAAAATGCCCCGCTGAAATAAAAAAAAATCTTTCGATTGACCCATATACATTTAAAAATGTATTTTCAAAATGGAGCGCGAAGCGTGACTGTCACGATGAGAAAAAAAAATTATTTCCTGGGTTGAGAACGTAAGAGGCTCTGACGCTTGGGTGATCTCGTTGCGTCCCCTTGTGAGCCTCAGCGTTACATCAAAGCCCTATCTTATTTCTGTGATGGCCGAGGTTCTCATACTCTAGAAACATTTCTGTTAGAACTTTTACTTCGTTCCTCCCGAACTTGAGGATTTCTTTCGCTCGGTTATAGTTTAACTTTAAATCTGTGTGTGTTTTGGCATGTACGTAGTCAGTGACCAATACCCACTCCTTCTGATGTTCCTCGGCCAGTCAACTAATGATTTCTTCAGTGGCTAACCTACTGGAAATGCCTACAACTGGTTCGGGTCAAGGAAGTTTTCTCTTGCTGCTAGTTTTGCTAGCCTGTCCGATATCTCATTGCCTTTGATGTCACTGTGTCCAGGGATCCAAAGCAGAGTCACTGGGTTTTCCGTCGCTAGGATGTCCAGTGCCTCAAAGCACTCCCATACTAGTAGCGACGTAGTCGTTGTTCCATTCAGGGCCATTATAGCAGCCCTGTTGTCTGAGCAGATATGGATGTTTCATTTGTTGCCACGTTTCTGTGCCTTGTAGGCGCACTAGGGCATGGCCATAATCTCAGATTGTAGGGATGTGGCGTAGGACCCCTTCGGGATTATAACGCCCATTCTACTCTTTCCATGATATACACCATTACCTGCTTTCTCCTTGTTCCTGAAGCCATCTGTAAACTAGTTGTCCCCGTCGCTAGGAAGGTGTGCCTCGCCATTAACCCATCCCTCCCTCGTGGATAGGCTAACACGATACTT
Organism: Andricus kollari; assembly: GCA_932074435.1. Classification (NCBI taxonomy): domain Eukaryota; kingdom Metazoa; phylum Arthropoda; class Insecta; order Hymenoptera; family Cynipidae; genus Andricus; species Andricus kollari. The sequence continues at coordinate 3,075 of CAKNWW010234548.1, forward strand.
CTTGTCGAAGAGATAGCGAGTGGGCGTTTTGTCCCTGAGCACGCTCATGGTCGACCTACTCGCGATTTCGGTTGGGATCCGCACTGGTCACGATATCCGTCCGCTGTTTAATATATTTATTTAATAATCTCCAGGCCGCCTCCGCAGCCACAGCCTTTTTGGTGAGATGTAGGTGCTCCAACCCTGTTAGTGCACCCAATGCCACTGTGGGTGTCGACTTCGACGCACCAGTGAAGCCCCTTACAATCAGTCCCCTGATTCTCTCCAGTCCAGACTTGACAGAGGACAGTTCGACCCTGCTCCACCAGACCACCACCGCATAGGTAAACCTGGGATGCAGGATCGCTGTATAGATCCACATAAGTGTCTCCGACTTCAAGTTCCAGCTTTTGACTATGGCTCTCCTACAGAGCCATACAGTCACAACTAGCTTTTTGCACTTGTTTTCCAGGTGCTCTTTCCATAACAGCTTCTTTACTAGGATGACTAATAGATATTTAGCTCGTCCTTTGATTTCCAGTTGTTGTCCTTCCAGTTTCAGTGCACTCGTGATACCCTACTTATACCGTTTGGTTAATACAACCGCACCCGTCTTACTCGGATTGACCAGTAGTTCAGTGTTTTTGCACCAGGAATCCACTATGCCCAGTGCTAGATACATTACTCTGAAGAGCGCATCCAGATGCTGGCCGCGCATGATTCCCTGACTCGTAGGCAGATAAAGCACTTCATTCGCTACGAAGCACCACATCAGGTGCATTAAAACGCCTCCCTGCGGACATCACCTCTATACAGGTTTAGTTGAAGCATTCTTCGATATCAATAAAGATTCCAATCGCAAGTCTTTCCACTGCTTTCAGTAGGAAAAATGTGAGGCTTATGGGACGGAAATCCTTGGGTGAAGTATTGCCGATCCTGCCTGCTTTCGGATTGAAGACTACTCTTGTACATCCCCATGCCATCAGGACATATCCCAGTGTCAGCCTAACCCTAGCATGTCTTAAGACCGGCCCTGTTATGGTCCCTTCAGCCTTATGTAAGAAAACCCTGAAGGGGGTAGCAATCTCGTGGGCTCGCCGCCGTTTCAGAACCAGTTGAGCCGCAGGCAGCTTTGGTTCCTCAGAGGTGTCACCCCCTTTTGTCCAGACCTTATGAAGCCCAGGAAATGTGCCTTCATCAAGTATGCCAAAGTCTCCTTATCCAACACTGAGTATCCTCCGTCGGGCAATTTTAGAGTGCCGCGAACTTCATCCGGGTTTCGAGAGAGCAGTTTATCTAGTTCAGCCGCCTCTACTCCTTCCTTGATTTCTTTGCAAAAGTTGGTTTAGCTTTCTTGCTTTGCCTTACATATTGCACCCCTGTATTCATCCCTCATCGTCATGAATGAGGTCCATAGTTCATCTGGTTTGCCAGTATTAGCACGTCTAAACCTCTCTCTCTCTCTCTGGTTTCCCTGCGAAGCTCTTCTAGTTTCTCGTTCCACCAGTGTGTCTCTCAAGACTCTCGGGCTCTTGTGGGTTGACAATTACTTTTACAAGTAGATTTGATGGCCTTCGTGTAAATCTTGGCTTTCATATACAGGGGTTCCACGGTCCACCAGTAGAATACTGGTCCAAGTCCGTTCTTCTTGGGTTTCTGGCCCACTTAGGACCCACATATACGATGGATTCCAACTCGAACTCTATCTGTGAGTGATCTGAGAGAGCGGGTTCATCTCAGACTCTCCACTTCTTGACATTGACCGAGTTATGAAACATCGGGGTGTTCCCGGTGTTAAGAATATCTAAATAAGTAGTAATTAGGTATTTCAATAGATCATTACTTCTTGAGTTGATCTCCGTGCTGTCCAACAAAGTATGGTGGGAGCTAACATCGCACCCCAGCTGAAGAGGAAGACACCGTACCTTGCAGTACTCCACCAGTGTACATTCCTCCTCTGGTGGGTTGGTATCGCTGTCATATAGAAAGTAGGTCGATCGCATGACTAGCTTCCCAATTCCTCTAAGATCTGTGGCTATCAGCATCAGGGCTCTTGAACATAGCTCCAGCAGCGGCAGCGGGACAACGTTGACTCCCTTCGTCAGTAAGCATGCCCTTGGTTTGAACGCCTTGGGATCCCTGTACAAAAACTAGCCCCCTGTAATCTCCTTATGGTATCTCGAGCTAACCAAGGTTCCTGAATTAGTGAGATAACCTCGTGGCCATGCTGCTTGACAGAAACACACAGGGGATAGCAATCGCTATCTTGTATGTTGGAAATTCAACTATTTGGCGGAAAATTAACTTTTTTCAACCTTTCGGCTTGAAGATTACAGAATTTGGTGGACATTTTTTTCCAACTTGACTGAAGGAGCTTTCATGGTTAATAACTTAAATCTTTTGATAAAAATTCTTTTTTCTGATTTGGAAATTCATTTCGTTTGGTAGAAATTTCATCGTTTTTATTTCAAATGAAACCCTTTAGTTGATTATTATTATTGCGTTTTAGTTGAGCATTCTAATATTTTGTTGAAAATTAGACTTTTTTAGTTAAACATTTTAGGTTGAAAATTCAATTATTTCAGTGTAAATTTTAACTATTTGTTTAAGAATGAACTTTTTTGTTGGAATAAATTGTTTCCGATAAATGATTTAAAAATGTATTGTAGAAATGTAAACTATTTCATTTTACATTAGGAATTTATATTTTCTGGTTGAAAATTCAACAATTTTGTTAAAAGGTTAACGCATTTGGTTGGAAATTCAAGTTTTGTATTAAAAATTCTACTTTTCTTATAAAAGATTTAACTATTTGATAGAAAATTCATATTCTTGAATTAAAAATTTAACTTTGTTATAGAAATTTTTTTTTATTTTTGACTTGAAAGTTTAACAATTTGTTTTAAATTATTTTTCCCTTTTGACTGAACAATATTTTTTGGCTAGAAATCTGCATATTTTTTTGAAACTTTATCTTTTTTAGTTGGATTCAACTGTTTAACAAAAATTAAAACCCTCTTGTGATGAAATATCATTTATTACATTTTTCGTTGCGAATTAATGTTTTTTGGGTAAAAAGGATTATTCTTTGATTGAAAAGTTAATTATTTTGTAGTAAATTTGACAAATCTGGTGAAGTGATATTTTGTTTGATAACTCAACTGTTTTGTTGAAAATTCGTCTTTTTGACTTGAAAACTTAGTTCAATTTTTTTTTCTTGACTAAAAAATCTTTTTTGGTTGAAAGATCAATTATTATATTCTTCTTTGGGACGTTATCTGTTTTGGTTGAAAATGTAACTATTTTGTTGAAAATTCTTCTTTTTGAATTAAAGATTCAATTATTCGTCAGAAAATTCATATTTGGAATTAAAAATTAGACTGCTTTATATAAAATTTGTACTTTTGGCTCAAAAGTTCAAGAACTTGCTTTAATTTTTTGTTCTCTCTTGACTAAAGAACGTTTTTTGTTGAAAATGTACCTATTTGAAAATTAAGAATTCGTCTTTTTTGGTTGAATTCAACTGTTTAAAAAGTTATAATCGTCTTTTGATGCAATATCAACTAATGCATTGTTCGTTGAGAACTTATGTTTTTTGGCTAAAAATATTATTCTATGCTTGAAAAGTTTCTTATTGTGTAGTAAATATAAAGATTTTGGTAAAATGTCATTATTTGGTTGAGAATTCAACTGTTTAATTATGTTGGTGAAATATTCTACTTTTTGATTGTAAATGTACTTTTTTATAGAAAATTAATATTTTTAGGTTGAAGATTGAACTTTTTTGTATAAAATTGGCCTTTTTGGCATGGAAATTCAACAATTTGGTTAAACAACCAACTGTTCTGTTAAAAATTCATCTATTTTATCGAGAAGGCAATGTTTTACTTGAAATATTACGAATTTGAAGCGTTTTATTTTATTATTGGTGAAAAATCTCCTTATTTCTTTTATTTTTAGAGCATTTTAAGAATCGAAGCCTCCATAAAGATTAGTATACAATTATTAATTCGATTAGTCGAGGTATTTACTAATTGAATTGTGGAAAACTATTTGCTTGGTAGAACAAAATTATTTCGGACTCTATATGATAATTTAAAAAAAGTTATAAACATGAAAAATGTGAAAAATAGAAAAGTTTAATAAAGCAACGGGACAGTGTAAAATTTTTAACTCTATTAAAACAGTGAGTAGTCCGGATTGTCAAATTATATACGTGATGTAGCCTCCTGCCTCCAATTCAAAGACGTTTTCCGTGTAATCGCTTTAGCGAAGTTAAGAAAAATAAATATTTTGTACAATCTTGAAATTGTAATGGATCAATATAGGCTATAAATTAATTGCGCATATTCAGGGACCTCGAGTGCTACTTTTCCAGAAAGTTCTGTTTTCGAGTTTCAACATTTTTTTCGATTTTATATTTTCCTAATTTTCCATACAAAATTTCAATTATCCAGAAAACTTCGTAAAAATGATTTGACTTGAATAAACGTAATATTAGTTCAAATAAGTATGAACTAGAATACCTAAAGAAGTATACTTTAGTTCTACAGCTTTTTTCCTTATGTAAGAGGTACTTTTAGGTCTCTATAAACCAAAATTAGTCCAATTCAACTAAATATTACAGAAATTTTACAGATTCGATAAGCAAAAAGTGAGCTACTAAAGATTAATAAAGAATTACTAATTCGATTAGTCGAGATATTTCCTAATTAAATAGTGGAAAGCATCTAATTGCTTGATACAAATAAATCAATTGAGTTAGGACTGTATATAATTATTAAAAAAGGGTATAAAAATAAAAAACGTGGAAAATAGAAAAGTTTAATAAAATAACGCGATCGTGTATCATTCTTATCTCTATTGAAACAATAGGAAGGTCATATTGTGAAATTGTAAGCGTGACGTAAGCCTGTCTCCAATTTGAAAACCAGAGAAATTCCAGATGACGGATCAAATATTTCAAAAAAAAAAAATGTAAAATCTCTGGCCGCCATATTCATCCGCCATCTTGAATTTCGAAAATATGACACTAAATTCGGATTCAGCGACCCCAAAAACCTATGTACGGACAATTTCATCCAGTTCCAAACATTTTTCAAAATTTTGCAGCCATATTGGATCCGCCGTCTTGAATTACGAAAATCTAACTCTAGATTTGCATTCGCAGACCCCAAAAACCTATGTACATCCACTTTCACCAATATCCGTCTGAATCAAAATCAAGTCAAAAATCACCATTTTGGAAATGAGAACGACTTTTATGATGAAAACCAAAAGTATACTGTTAAACTACACGATTTTTGTGCACCGATGGTTAAGCAAAGTGTGAAGTTTTCTCGCGATTTCAATGTAAAAGAAAATCATGAAACAAATTTTTGTCTCAAAATTTTCATATTTTTTGACATAAAAGCCGCCATATTTAATTTTTTAGAGGAGACATTTTAATTTCTAGCTCATGTTCTGAAACAGCATACCCGAAGATAGTAGGGAGCAGGGTTTTCATTAAAAAATTCCCACTCCTTAATTATAATACTGAGGCTTGAAAATGAATAAAAAAATCGGTGTTCTTCGTTAATGGGTTAAACCATTCATTTTTTCTTTACAACTATCTTCTCTTTGAGTAATGATAGAAAGTTTCGGGTTCACCTGCAATTTTCAGATTTTCTTTAACTTTTTAGTTAGGTACGAATAAGAAAATTTGAACAAAAAGGCTCTGAGTAAACACTTCAAGATAAATTTCTATTTAATATGATTTATATAGAATAATTTGGAGAATATGTCAAATATCTGATTCATTTTAGAAAAATATTTCCACTAAGATAAAAAATATTTAAAAAAAAATTATTTTCTCCAATGTTTATTGATTATTTTTTTATAACTAAAATGTCAAAGCAACGCAAAACATTTTAGAAAAAACCGAAACTTTCTAGCAATTATCTAAGAAGAGAGAACTGTCTTATAAATAAAGATTACTATAAATATAACTATAAACAATAATAAATTGTTCGGACAACTCAGTTTATTGCGCTATTTTTCAACAGAATTCTTTTTTCGATTTTTAAAATAGTTAACGGTTGTGCATTTTTCTAGTTTTTCATAGAAAATTGCAATTATTCAAGGAAGCATGGATTTATAAAACATATATATTGCTTAACAGGCTGTGAATAAATAATGGCTCCTCATTGAGGGATTTATTATATAAAAATTGTTGTAAATCATAAATCAATACCTATGTGCTTTATATATTAAAATAATAAAATTTATATTACATTTAATATACACTAGGGTCATCCAATTTTTTTTCGAATTTTCATGCATATCGGCCGGAAATTTGTACGAATTGACACAAAATTAAATTAACTTTTCTTTGGTTTGAAAAAAATAATGATATTTATATATGGCGAAAGCCCCATGAAGTTTGACACAAACTTCCCATAAGATAAAAATACGTTTTTGTAAATTTGATTCAGAATCGTCAATATTAGGTGAATTGAGTTGAAACAAAAAATTTTCTCTTAGAAATTTTCAAATATCATCCCATAAGTCTGTTTTATAGGGTCACAGAAACCCCATAAGTGAACAAATGGGTTTTGTGAGTTTTTGGCGCTAATTATGATTTTTTGCGGCTTTCAAATGCAAATTGTTTCTAATACGTAAAATACTATTTTATACTGATAATTAGATATTTACATCAATTTTTTGAACAATTTATTATTGTTTTTAGAATTTTTCTCTTAGAATAGAGTTAGAAAGTCGCGGTTTTTTCCAAACTTGTCCACTTTTTGTCCAATCATCAATCAGGGTGAGGTAATAGTTAATTAATGTTAACAAACATGATTGTCTAATCAATTTATTATTATTGCTGATAATATTCTCTTTGAATAATTTTAGAAATTGCAAGTTTTTTCGAAATTTTAAACTTTTTCCCACTTTTCACTTGAAGTGAGTTAATATTCGATTCAATTTAGCAAAAATAATTGTTTAAACAAGTTATTATTATATTGAATAATATTCAATTTGAATCACGCTAGAAAAATTCTGTTTTTTCTGAAATTTTCAACTATTCGTCTACTTTTACTGAGAGTGAGTTAGTACTTGATTCAATTCAGCAAAAATAATTATTTAAATAAATTATTATTGTTTTCAATTAGCTTCTTCCTTATTAATGCTAGATAGTTGCGGTTTCTTCTGAAATTTCTAACTTTTCACCAACTTTTTACTTAGTAAAGTAATAAATAATGCAAGTTAACGAACATAGTCGTTTGAATAATGCATTATTGTGTATAAATATCTTCTTTTAGATAAGTGCTAAAAAGTTGCTGTTTTTTCTGAACATTCAAACTTTTTTCCACTTATCACTTCGTGAGGTTGAATTAATGCAAGTTAACAAAAATTAACCTCAACCTCAACAAGAACCATTTTTTAAATATTATTGTATTTTGTTAAGTGAATTTTTTTTTCACTTTCCAATATTACAATAATTAATTTAACCAAAAAAGCTATGTTACACAGGAGACAATATTTTTAGTTTGAGTAAGCATATTCTTCTTCTCCAACATTAACCGTTTGATCTAATTGAAAAATATGTGCAAAACAGAATTGATCATATTGAAAGTAAAGATAATAAACAGAATAAAAATAATATTCCAGATTATAATAGGTTTAACACGGTAAATTTTAGCCTATTTTGGAAAAATTTCAAAGATTTTGAAATCAATGTTGTGTGATTTACAAATTTAAATGTATAGATGGTAATTTAGTTTAAGTAGGTCAAGCACGTCAACTGATCACGGGAATTTTCGTGTCGGAATGGGATTTGGTAATAATTAAGAATATATGATTGTATAGTGGTGCAAACAAATCTCACAGCATTTTTTTCGAAAATTCGAAAAAATGGCGGAGTTATGGGACTTTTAGTTTTTTAAGAACTTTTTTTTTGAATTATGTATCTTAGGTTCTAATTAACCCATTTAACTTTTCGACATCTGAATTTACTTGCTTTAAGATATATTTCAAAATTAAGAAATTAAACAAAAAAATTTTGTGAAAAAAATATAAGTAAAAACGCATTTTCCAAAAAATTACATTTTTTTCGTCAGAGGAAGGTATAAGTGTGGTCTACATAAGCTATAAATTATTGGAGTGATTTTGCCACTGGTTTTCGAGAAAAAAATTCAAACGTCAGATCTTCTATGGCGCGGTGCGGCTGAGTAGGGCAAATAAAAGTGTCCGTGGACAAATTCATTTTCAAACCACATTTATTTTCATCATATTTGAAATTTTTACATTCTCATCCTATAATAAGATGGTATTAGATTTGTGTCAAATTTGCCCCCTTTCGTTTTCGTCAAATGTAATTAGATTTAATTTAAACAAAAAGAAAGATGAAATCGGATAAAAATTATAGGCTCTTGATCATTTTAAACCCCAATTTTCTGATTCGCTGCACTGTGCAGTGCCCCAAGGGACTCTACTATTTGTAGGGGGATGGGACTTGGTAAGTATTTATTTAAATAATATTTTTTTTTCTTCATGAACTACCTTTCAATAGCACAACACTGCTTAACTTTTCGACTCAGGGTTTACGACTTTAATTTTTTGAGTATGTACCCTAGAGAGAGAAATAATGAGAAATAATAATGTAATAAAAAACTACATGGAAGTAAATGTATGTGAAAATGCTTCGACTTGCTTTCTACTTTGTGATGTTTGGATATTATTTCACTTTAAGGTGTTAGCAGGGTGATTTCATTTTGGCGTGAACTTGTCTCAAGACGAACATTTTAGAATCAAAGATAAGACTGTTAAAAGATGCGTAAAGTGTAGTCCTATTGAATGGCGACTTATCCAAAAAATTGTTTGTCATTAGGACAAATATTTTCTATGGGGAGGAGGTGAAAATTTTGTGTTTTTTGTGGGTACCATCGACTTCAGAGATTTGTAACTCTGAATAAAAAAATATATTGTCTTCTGCAGGTGGAAATTAAAAAATAAATTTATCTTTTACCTTCATCTCTTAAGGTTAAATATTTATTTTTCCAAATAATGATTATATGATAAGAGTTTAACGTACGCGACGATTCTCGTATGTTTAGCTTCACAGAAATTTCTACTCCACTAGTGAACAATTTTTATGATTAGTGAGCGATCACGTAATATTTATTTGTGTCTTCGGTTCAGATTTAAAAAGTATGATTTGTTTTAAATTTTATTAATTTAAAAACTTTTAGGAAGAGTTTACTAGTGTTAGCAGTGAGTTAAACGCAATATTTCAAAAAGATCATTTTGTTGGAAAACGCTTGGACTTTGAAGCTGCACATTTTTTAAATCGTGCAGTAAAATCTAAACTTTTAAACGGTCGTCATTGTCACCATAGATTGTTTATAACAACAATTCTTATATACTTATACATTTATATCTCAGCTTTGAACAAAAAACTTTGCCTTTTTTGCAGAGTAATTTCCTCTCTTCTAAAGAATAATATCTTAATACTTGTCACTTAACTACAAAATTATCATTGTTATCACAGTTTAAACTTCTTTTATTTATAAGGTTATTCTTCTCACCAAATTCTCTTATTCTTATTTAAGGAATTATAATTCTTATTATTAATTAAATATTAAACTCGGCGAAATATAATTATGTTTAGCCGAGGAAAAGAACCCTAGATGTTAACAAAAGGCAAAAAAATTAATTTTATTCATAAGAATTATTGATAAATGCAATGATACTTATTATTATATGTTGTCAAATTGCAATTTCTTTGATAAAATATTTTTCTTCAGATGAAAAGATGTCACTCCGAAATGAAAGAATGTATGTTCTGAAATGTAAATTTAAAAAAATAATTACTGATAACAGTCACAAGTCTTGTTAATGGCAATTTATGTCAAGATATTATTCTTGAGAGGAAAATAAATAATACACAGAAAAAGTTGTCTATTTTCGGATAGGCGAAATAAGTGAATTTCGTTCTAAAGCTTTTTATGACAATTTATAAAAATGAAAATTGCTGTAGTTTAGTTGTGGGTTGTAATTAATTGTTGAGTTTACATAAATTAACGGCAAAATCAGTATATGAATGCATTTAAACGTCAAAAATTCAACAGATCCTAGATTTATACATAAATTTGGAAATGACAATTAAAGAAATAAATTTAATTAACCTGAACATGAGAATTTCCATTTATCGGTAGTAAATTTACGAGTTCTATTTGTTGTTCACAAAATGTCAATAAAAAGAGCAGCGAAACTGTACTCCACGACAAGCATATTCTTTCCACTTTTTCCTTTGCAATCTAAAATATACAATGTATTTATTCATATAAAAATATTATCTGTAAAGTTTGTCAATACATGCGTCATTGGTTCCTTTAGGATGTATATTAGGGTGGTACAAAAATGCATTGCAAAATTTCATTCCGTCCTAGAGGGCAAGGCCCCCCCGCAAAAGTTTCCATTTCCGGAGAAAGAAAATCCCAGATTTTTTTTCGAAATTCGAATATTAACACGTGTCACCGGACACTTCAAAATCCCATTTGATTAACATGGGGAAATTTTGGATTTTCGAAAAATTGAGCTCATGTTCCAGGGTTTAATCGAAACGTGCAAAGTTTTGTAGAGATTGGAAAGGAGTACCTATGAAATAAAGCCATACTAATAACTTTCATTTTTAACCTACCCTTACCCCCCCCCCCCCCCGCCCACAGCGCCCCAAATATGATCCAAAAATCAAAAAACTACATTTTTACGTATTATTGTTACTTTGTAGTGATTGCCGTCGTCTTTTTCATACAAATAATTACTAATGGACAATTGAAATATTTCTAATGACTCTTTAAGCAATTTTTAATTGTTTAAAATTCACCCAGAGATGTCCAGTTCTTTCTCAAATTGGTATCCTATGCTACTTTTTGTTGAATAATTATATAATTTTGATATATATCTTTTAATTTTTAATCAATTTCTGTTTGTTTAAACAATTTTGATTTGCTTAGGCATTTTTTTCGAAAACTTTAAAAAAATGGAATAAAATAAACAAATACAATATGTTTAAACAATTATTTTTTCAACAACATTTTTCAAATCATATATTCTGAATAAAACATACTATTGAATGTTTTCGAAGAGTAGTAAATTCTGTTTAAAACGTCGCGTCATTGTTTAAATAATATTTATTCGTTCAAGCAGTTTTCTATTAAAAAATGTGGATCAATAATATAAAATATTACACATAGAATTATTTTTGTAAATACGTTTTTTTTGTCTTCCAGTATGTAGATTGGTATTCATAAGACTTTTAAATGCTATAATGAAATATAATCTAAATCCATTTCATATGCAGCCTACATACAACGCTGGCTACAAAATATTATCTTTTGGTCGACTCATAATTTGCATTAGTGAATGTGTTTTTTTATAATGTAATTATGAT
>CAKNWW010234602.1:523-11205 GCA_932074435.1 Andricus kollari
GGATACGAGATAAAAAAATGAAACATTACATTCTCATTTCTATGAAAAATGTATGGGTAAATTTCGAAGTGTTTTACGAACAGTTCGAATTTCCTACGAACAGTTCCCGAAAATTTCAGACTGAAATATAAAAAGGAAAAAATTTTATTTGTCCGATTTAATTTATATTATTTTATAAATTCGCAACTCAAAAGATTCGAAACCTCAGGGACTGCTCACTCACCAGTTTGTAAACATAAACCAGGAGTGCGTAAACACGCGCAGCCATCGAGGCCCAACAAAGTATGTATTATAAAACTTCTAGCCACTCATCCGACGAGGTCGAAGCACACATGCGAGTGCACACACGCACCGCAAGCGTGTGAGTACAGGCGAACCTACGTTCTAGTTCCCAGATTTGTCGGGCAAGCTCGTGAGTGCTCTGAGAATCTTTTCCCAATCACTCGTAATATTTTTGTAATTACTCACGTAAAAAAAAGTGATGAACCGTTTTAGAATTTTCAAATCGAGTTCGTCAATTCTTTCTCAAAGTTCGCAGCTTATTTACGAAAATACATCAATATCCGATAAATTTGTCTCATATCCGAGACCTTGCTACGAGTTCGTGACTTTTTTACGGATAGATTTTTTCCGTGTATACGGTAGCGTGACATGGACATGTCAAGAAAAGTACATGAGTAAACTTAACGCGATTGGCATGAAAGCTCTGCGCACAATATGCGGGAAAACACTGATGGACAAAGTCCGAAACGAGTTGATCCTCAAAGAATGTGGTACGGGGGAGACACTAGTAAATATATGGGAAAGAAATCAGTTAAAGTGGTTCGGACATCTTGAAAGAATGAAAGATGTGTATAAAGGTGTATAAAGGTATAGTAAATGGCACAAGGCCCAGAGGTAAACCGCCGAAAGCATGGATAGAGTCCGTGAATGAGACATTAATCCGAAGAGACATAAGAAGCCATGAAAACAGGAGAACTTGCATAAAAAGATGCATGGGCGTAGAGGAAGCCAGGCGAGTATGCCAGAACAGAAAAGTTTGGCGACAGATAGTTTATAAAAAGAATGTGAGTAGAGTGAATGACGCCTGAAACAAGGACCTTGGATACTAATGGGCCCAAGTGGGGAACCACACATAACAATTTTGTGAGGCTTTCCACGTGGGGTGATCGCTATAGAGATTGATCAGCAACCTGGGTCGGAGCAGTGTTGCGGAATGAACGTGTTGTTTAAATAAATAACGCGAGCGCTCTAGATCAATCTAAAATATCTATACCTTACACCTACATACCTATCTACCCTATACCTATATACCCATCCACATACTACTATTTTCCAACCGAGCAATTCACGCCTACCCCGAAAGGGAAACGGCTTAATGGTATAATAATAATAATAATACGCGGTACTCAGAACTAAAAAAATGACATCCATTTTTACCTATCTCTTACGGTTCAAGAGATATTTGTTGTTGGAAATAACAATAACTGAAGGGTGGAAAGGCAAAAGGAGGTAACTGAAAAATTTTTGAAAGTGGGATTTTTTTGATAGAAAATTGTCAAAAATTCAAATACACACCGTGTTAGAAGGATTTGTTCGAACTCGTATTTTTTATGGTAGCAATACCTTAAAGTTACATTTTCATATCTATCATGAATAATGACTTTTGTGATCAAACTATTTTTTATGATATTCACGAAAAGCATATATTTCAATATCTTCATGGTTTAACAACAAATATTGTAAATTGTATTAATTATCACTACCTAAAAGCGAAAAATCGCCTGTCACACTGGGACACTGTCTCATTAAAAAATGATTTTCTCGGAACTGAATAATTATTTTTCATCAAACCTTTTCCCACTGTATTCAGTAACTCAACATCTCGAGGGTAAATCATGAGTTTAATTTTAAATAGATTATTTTATTTCTTATCACTGTCCGCTGTCCTGAGCCGGTATTAATGGACATTTTTCTATGTACTTCTTCCGGGGCTTTAGTGGTTCGAAACCCACCTTAAACTGTAGCTCCCCTTAGATGAGGCTGATTACCTTACAGGGTAGAGGCTCCATATCGAGGGGACTAGCCTTGAGGGTCACTGGTCGACTTTGAGTAGACTCGGAAAAGAGTTAGCGATCTCCTTTCGTTGAGGCTCCATGGGGACTCTCGCTCGGTGATCGCTGGTCGATTTCGAGTAATGAATACACACACACATAAACTTACATAACACACCAAGATAGTGCATCGAACCTGTGCATCTAACTGATGACCTCAGAGGGACCGCTCCTTCCACCCTAGCCTGGCCGTATTCTCTCTACGGTCTGCTAGGGAGACTGACAGATGGCGGATTGGGTGAGGCTCACTTTGCCGTGCAAAGAGGTCCGCATCATTTACTGTGCAATGTGGTACGCTTGGCAGCTGAGAGGTATATTTCCAGAACGTTGGAAATAACAAAATCCAGCGAGATCTAAAAATACTCGGTGAAGGTGGCCGGCTTTGGTATATTGCCTTGAAAATAAACACAGGTGTGGCACAATAGACTTTATAGCTTGAGCGCCAAGGGGGGCCCCCAGCCCACATTGAAACCAACCAACCAAGCAATATATCAGCTCAGAAGCAGAATTTTATTAATTTTTTAAATTGCGAACGTTCCAGGAACGTCCCGTGCTATTAGGGGGTAAAATAAAATAAAGTTACAAGTTTAAAACCAAGTTTTTAATCTACTATTTTTATGGTTTTTTTAAAAATAAATTAAATATTCTCATGCCTGTTTTAAAGTAATATATTTTGAGAAAAAGTAATTGAAAAAGAAAATTAAAAAAGTTTTTTTGAATGTATTTTATGTTATAGAAGATCAATTTTAAAAATGGCAATTAAACATTTCTAAACCCAAAAAATTAGGAATGTAACGAAGAAGCCCTCAAATATTTTTTATCCGATACTGTCTCAAAATACTTGGTTGAGTTTTTCTTAGAAAGATCCAAGTAGTTATAGGTACGGTTCGAATGCTCAGCGTGTGTAATTTTTCAAAGCGTTTAAGCGTGATAATAGTTTCAAAAATAATTTTTTTTTCAAGAATGGTTAAGGGATTGTCATAGACAGTTGGGCTAAAAACCAGAGTTAAGGTTTATGTAAAAATCCTTTGTAACAAGTGTATCACAGTACATGCGAGACTGAAACTTTACGAAAACGTTTGTCATGGTTTGAGGAAGGTTTACCTGTAAAAATGTTTATATTTCCCCCTCATTATTTCGATATTCATGCAATATAAAAATTCTAAAAATTGAATAAGAAGGTTCGTTCAATCGGCCGGAGCCGAGAATTCCATCAAGAATATAGTTCGTTTCTCGAAGTCCTGGAAAACCATGTCAGGCCTTGAGTGTGCAATGAAGACTGCTATCCGAAAATCGTTGTTCCAGAAAATTTGACACTTCTCGTATTAGACAATTGACTCTTATCTCCCTCGGCGTGTTAGGAAGGACAGGGTGGCGGCCATCACCGTTAGAGCGATAAAGATTGTAGTAAAGCACTTTACTCCACCTATCGCTAGGAACTTCGTGACGTAAAATGCGGTTACGGTATACTATTGTGAAAATGACACCGTCCTGGCACGCGAAAATGAAACCCAAGGGCTGCTTTTCTATATTTCTGTAAAAGTTTCCGTGTATTTTCTTGCCCATGAGCCGTTGGTGGAATTTTTCAACCTCTGCTCCGCGGATTAAATGTGTCATTTTCGAAAAGAAAGAAAATGCCAAAATCGTATTTCTGGCCCGAATTTCCATATTTCTCCCACTGTGATTGTGGGAAATAGGATTAAAAATGATTTTATGACCTAAGAATTATAAATTACATTCAATTATTCCTTTCGAATTCCGAAGCGTTTAGAAACCGAATTCAACAGGAATTCCAGATCCCAATTACATGAATTTCTTTTCAATCTTTTTGAAATCCTTCGAGTTACTTTAATTTTGTGTAATATTCATTTGTTATGAGAAAAATCACTTACACTTAAAAAACAGGAAATCCTTTAAAATACATTGACATTCCCTGAAATCCTTTCCAATCCCTGACAACTTTTTAAAAAATTAGTCAAAGTAGGTGCTGAGCGCCTGCAAAAAGGGTTGCATAGCCTATTAAGACGTTAATTAAGTCTTAATACAATGTTAACATTTTTTTTAATTTAAAAAAAATTTCAACAAAACCGGACCGAAACTATAAGGCTTTCTTTTGGGAGCTACGAAGCCGTAAAACGACCGAAAACATTTTTAATCTTATAGAATCTTTGAATTCCCGCGAAGTCTCGTGAAGCCCTATAAAATTGCTTTAAATTTCTTGAAAATCTTAAAATCTATAAAATTCTTTGAAATCTCTTGAAATGTACTCCAAATTATTGAAATCCCTGAATTTCTTCATATTCTAAAATTTTTCTGGAATTCCATGCCTCTAAAATCTAGGAAAAAGTTTCAATTCTATTAAATTCTTTGCAAAACCACGAAATCCGCTAAATTTACTTGAGATCGGCACTTTTGGAAGTCCTCAGAAATCCGCTGAAACCCTTTGAAATACCTTAAGGTTTAATGAAGTGCTCATAATCCTAAGCAATTCCTTAAAAACATTTTAAATCCCGTAAAATATTAAAAATCCTGTCAAATTATTTGTACAAATTGACATCCCTCAAATCCTCTAAAATCCTCGAAATTTTCTCGGCTTTGATTACAATTTTTTTAAATCCCATGAAATCTGTGAAATCTTTTGAAAACTTTTCAAACCCCATATGTATTCTTTAAAATACTAGGAAATTTATTAAAATTCACTGAGATCTTTCAAATGTTTTGAATGTTTTTACTTGAGATCCCGTAAAAATATTTAAAATGCTAGAAAATTCTTCAAAATTCACTGAAATCCTTTAAATGTTTTTAATTCTTGGAAATCTCTTTAGATCCCTTTCTCCTTGCGTTTGAAGGCAATCAAGTTTTCCCTTGAACGACCCTGCAATTGTAATTTGGTTTGCCTTAAGCCAGGCGCGTTATAATTACACGTAAAAAAAGAATACTATTTAGATTAAATATGAAAAAGATTGCACAAAAACATTAATACGAAGTTGCCAGTTCTTAGCAATTAATTAATTCATTGTAAATAAGTATGCGTGTGGAAATTTTCTATTAACAAAATTATTTTATTTTGTTCTAGGCGTGCTGTCTATACAAAATGATCCAACTCGTTCGAAATCCTCCCAAGAGAACATGGTCTTCAGTGCGAGTGCGTTTTCTGGTCCTGAAAGGACTTATGATGCCTTGCAACACGAAAACTCTTCAAGTCTCCAAAGAACACTTTCGGCTCTCCAATTGGAGAGCTCAAAAAGTGCGAGTGATTATGATAAAGAAGAGACTCTTTATATAAAGAAGAGTTTTATTACCGATGAACCAATCGACGTTCTAACGTCCTTAAAACATATAAATCAAATCGACGGGAACAACCTTGAAGTGAAACCCGGAGAATATTATCCGTACGTAATAATGTGACACTGTACTTTAAATTCTTTGTTGAATATTTCGTTATTTATTATTAATATTCAAATTTAATAAGAATTTTATAAAAGATTTCATTAACCAGGTTTTAAAAGTGGAGTTTTGTTAAAAAAATTTGTCCTTTTAAAATTTTAATCCAAGCTATTTTTTCTAAGGTGATTTACAAATTTTATAACATTTCTGGAAAAACCCGTCCAGAATTTTGTGACTTAAAATAATTGGTTACGATAACTTAACATAAATTATACATAACTTAAACCTTCTTAAAGTTTCGTATTTTGGTTTCCACACAATATTGGAGAACGTTTAAGCTTAAAAGGCTCGGTCACGATAACTTTTGGAGGAAAAAAACTTTTTTCTTTTGACTCTTTTCATATCTCGTCTCGTTAAAAGCTGACCTTTCCGTGAACCGGCTTCGAAAACATTCTAAAGATGAAGTGGGTCGTGTCCGTGCTAAGTTTCTAGAATGATCTCGAAGTGTCTTGATGACGTTATACAATGATATTGCGCAAATCCGAGAAACTTATTTTGCTTAAGCAACTTCAAGGTTATTTATTGTCTCAATTAAGCATTTTGCGTAAACACTTTCAAGGTTATATTTTGATTTGCCTCTGCATTATCTACTGCGTAATATAGTTTACAGAAAACAAGGATGATTTATTTTTAGCTTATAGATAACAGATTTAATGAAAAAATTCCTGTCTTTATTTATGTAATGCGCAAAAGATTTAGAACCTTGTAAGTGGTTCCCATCCCCGCTAATTTGAGGCGTTCTCAGTCAGACTTCTGATCCACTTTTACAAGTGTACTACTAAGCCATTTTACACAATACTCTGGATTTTTAATTCTGTATTCCAGTGTCGAGTTTTAAGCACTGGTTGTCTATAAGAAAGCATGCATTTTATTAAAGCTTTGATCATCATTCTTCTCTGGTTCCACTTTAAACATCAGTGATACTGTAAACATTGTCGTAGCTCGCGATAAGGCAGCATGCATTTTATTCAATGTTTCACGCACTTTATTTTAAGGGGAACTTTAGTATAACATAAATCAAGAGTACATTGTCGGATGTGTTTATCACTCAATGTGTAAAACAACACTGAAGTTGAGGTGATGCGCATTTTATTCAAATATATATATACTCGTTCTTTTTAAGGACCTTCCATCTTAGTTAGAAAGATCAGTTTGCCATTATACGATGAAGATCTAAATTAAATTTGAAAAAAGTCCATTACAAATATTTATTACCGAAATCAGTAGACTATTTTTTACATCAGCGTTAAATTCTCATTTTTCGAGAAGAATATAAAATGTGTCCATTAATATGTAATATGTGGCGAATGCGAGAAAAAATGCAAAGAACCCTGAGTTAAATGCTCAACATAGTGTTGCTATGCAAAAACATAAAAAACTGACCCCTTTTAACTCAAAATGACCCTGCGAACACGACGAAACACACGACTTTACACACGACTTTACACACGCACACAGCCATACACACATAGAAAAAAGAACGATCAAATATTTAGAAAATAAAGTAAAATAAAGTGTGACATAACAGTCTGATTTGCCATGTACGCGAGATGGCCTTTATTACAGAAGACGATTAGGGGTTATCGTTGTTAACGCGCAACAAATTTCACTAGTAATATCAGTACATTCAGTAACATGACTTTCTGTATAGAACGTAAACATTTCCTAGCTCCCAGGCCTCCCAAATGATGAGCACACATCGGAGCTGAATGTTGTTATTTAAGGGACTGCTCATGAGAATAATCCTGACATACTGATTAGATTTGTTGTCTTACGAAATGGTCTATCAGCAGGGTTGCCAGACGTGGCGATTTATCATCATTCTGGAAATTTCATGAGCTTGTTAGCGACAACTTTTTCAGATTTGGCGACTGGCTGCTACTATGGCGATTTTTAATTTGAGCTAACTATTTTGTGGTGGCTAGTGAAAAACTTCATGAAAATGGACTTTTTCTTAATATCTATTAAAACGCATCCGCGGTATGTCGCCAATCAAGAGGCCACATCAGCGTCGCAGCCTCTAAAGGACGACAATTATTCGACGGATTTATTTTCGAATTTTTTTTGTATTCAAATTTATCGCCGTATTTTAATAAATCATAAATAATTCTTAAGTTATAAATAGAATAAATGGATTATTATGCTAAGTTATTACAAAGAATTTTACAATCAATATATTACTTAATTTTGTGCATGCATGTAAATTAAACGATTAGAATGGCTGGCTACACGCTGGGGACTGTTGGGACTCGTTAAACTGCGATACGCCATCTGGTGCCAAAAATCAGAAATAGAAAGAGTAGGAAGAATTTTAAAGATGCATTTTAATTTGTGCATAAAAGTATTTTGATGATTTTTGTGTGGATATTAAAGTAATTACTGCATACTAAAAATAAGTCTATATTAAAAACAAGTCTATATTAAAAACAAAGTGTTTCCGATGCTATTTATGTCTTAGACAGTGAAAACCCCCATTTTTTGACAACAATGTTTTTCTAAAAAAAAAGCAATGATTGTCCTATTTATTTTTAATTTTAACACATTATAAGCTTGAATGAACTTATTTCGAAGCAAACATGAACTTAAAGTAAATGTTTAATAGTTTATACATGAAATATTTACTATCTGAAAATTTTCACTAAAAAGTTTGGTTAGAATTCGTATTTAAATTCCAATCGTCTATTATTCATATTCTTTGCATAATCTAGTTCAAACCCAGATAGCAATGTGTCCGCACAGTAACAGCACAATTTCTGCAGACGCTGCAGATAAATCTACATGTCGTAACAGAAAAAACCTCAGACAGATGCGGGTCCACACGTACTTAGGTGTGCCAGCATAACGTGCTGACAACCTGCTGGTAGCATGTGGTACCATAAAACCTGCAAATTTCCTTCATTGTGCATTTATTAATTTAAAAAGGAAAGGGAATTGGGAGGGAGAAGTTTGATGTTTTGTTTTAAGGCTGTGGGAACGGTGTAAAAAAAAACTGGCAAAATCTGTGGAGAACCCAAATTTTGTGAATAAGATTCGATAAATCGGAATTAAGGTTTTAAAACAGCACTTCAAAATTTGTCTGCACCTCGGAAGGGGTGTCACGGTGGCAAGACATTAGATAAGTCTCTGGTTTTTTGAAAAAAATTAAATAACTTCTAAAAAGTAAGAGTGGAAATATATTGCACTGACGTAAAGTGGGAAGGAAGCCGACTGACTGAGGCATGACACCTCGGCGCTTGAAGGCTCGATCGTAATGCCAAAATGCATTCTCGGTAAAAGCTGCATCTGCATGCTGCTGCTACCTATCTTGGCAGGAATTTTAAATTTGAATAAAAAATGCAAGTTGTGATTTTCAATCTTTTGTTGTTTATTGACAAGTCCGAATGATTGGCGAATACAGTAATATCAATGTCATTTAAATAAATAAATAATGTCTTGGAGCAATAAACCTGGTTTTTTCAGTGTGCACGTGACATGCGCAACTCCCCTCTACCTCAACAGCTCTGAGCTCTCCCGCGTATCGTGTTCCGTGCCGTTCTCATTTCATGCTAGACCTCTGCGGAGTAACATGTATGCTACCTATACTCTAGGACTAGAAGTCATTCCTATTGAACCCCGATTCACTAGCGCTAATTGTGAACTGCTATCATTCGACACTCATTCTGCAACCATTTATGTAGTACAAGTCGAGCAGCAACTGTTCGATATCCAATATTTTTCTCTATTTTCGGATTTAATCTGAACAAAAATCTCTTATGGTTGTATGCAAGTCCCATCCCCATACAAATAGTAGAGTCCCGCGGGGCGCCGTCGAGCCATGCTATGTTGAAAAAATTTCACGGGCCTGCATGGTGAAATTTGCAGTGCGCCACTGGCTTAGAATTCGTAGTATGTGTGTATACGTACAGCCACCACTGCTAGGGCAACGGCAGATTCGCAGATCGCGCAACTTCGCAATTTCACGTACGCTTCCAAGCTGGTTGTGCGTTGAGTGTGTGTGTCGTGTGCGTACAGCAGACAAGCTGGAGAGAGGGAATAGTGTTGCCGGATCGCAATACTGTTACGTTTATCCGTTTGAAAGTGACTAAAATTTCAATGCTTTCTATTAGAATATCTATGAAACTACACGGTGGAAAAATTTGATGTTTTTTCTGAAAACTTGTATTTTCAAGCTGCACAAATACTGACATTTTTAACATTTCTGTACCAGAGCGCTTAATTACTACAAATTAAATTGTTAAGAGTGCCTGCGCATTGCCGACGAATTACGTGTTGAAGTAGTCAACTTTGACATTTATCATCTCCGCATCGGTACGGTTGAAAAATTTGAAATTAATTTAGCATATAAATAATCATTCTATTTAAATATAGCTCCTTTTTAAAAAAATTCTACCAGAGATCGATTTTTTTACTTACAACCTTAAACTTCTCGCAGTGCAGGAAGAATTTTTTTTCTCTGTTTTTGTGGGACAAAAACACCGCAATCATAGCAAAAGTTATCGTGATGATTTTTGCAACAACGCTTCATTTTGCAATTGTTGTAGAATGAGTGTCGAATGATAGCAGTTCACAATTAGCGCTAATGAATTGGGGTTCAACAGGAATGACTTCTAGTCCTAGAGTAATTGTAGCATACATGTTACTCCGCAGAGGTCTAGCATGTAATGAGAACAGCACGGAACACGATACGCGGGAGAGCTCAGAGTTGTAGAGGTAGAGGGGAGTTGTGCATGCGCCATGTACATTTTCACCCGACCGATTCTTTGTATCACGTGTACAGCGCCGGTGTGACGCCTGCGTGATTGAAACCTGCTCAAGACTCCGAAGCTTTGAATACTGTTAACACTGATAAAATGAAAAACTTTGTGAATAATGTGAAATTTGCAGATATTGAGTATTTTAATGCAATAAAATACTAGACACATTACAATGATTCGCTTCAAGTACGTGTAAGCCGTCAAGCTGGCAACTCTGTAGAAAGAGACAACTTCTCTGCCACGTATCTTTTGAACGGTGATAGCCTGAACCCTGAATCTTTTGTTAATTTCTTTGTCATTAAAAACAATGAAAATGACACCAGGAACAGAAGAAAAAAAAAATTTCATCAAGATATGCAGTTTTTTG
>CAKNWW010234632.1:748-13096 GCA_932074435.1 Andricus kollari
TAACTGTGATTCCTATATGCATATAGTACTTTTTAAAAAATTTCAAATATAAATTTTTAACGAGATTTTGAATCAAAAAATTGAATAAGAATGGTCTAAAATCGTTCTTTCAGGCGTAGGATGAAACTTCTCTCTATATTTTCTCAGAACTTGGTAACTTTTTTAATCAAAATTTGTTTCCTCTTGTTTCAAAAACTAAACAACTACATATTAATTAATTTATTTTGTCATAACGCGATGACTTTTCTGTTAAATTCTTTTTTTGGACTTTATGGATTTTATTATTAATATTGCGTATTTTCATGGATGATCTTTGATCGAGACAAAAAATATGCTGGTTGAATGTTCTGTAATGAAATGCCTTCCTCTCAAATTCTTCGCTAATGATGAGTTATAAATTATAATTATATTATAAATACTAAATAGAATATAAATAACCTTAGGCGACCGATGTTGTATATATGATAAAAAACCAATGAGCTAGACCTAAAATAAAGGAAGTTTCTGACCGCTAAGCCGCACAAGTTTTTTTATCACTAACTATAATGTTTAAATAAACTGATTTAGTTTTTAATAATTATCATTTAAACATATAGCATTATCATCTAAAAAAAAGTTGTTTAAAAACTAAAAGATTACACTCGGATCTGGATTTACTTAGCTCGGTTTAACTAATTCCGAGAAGCGTTGCCGCGGCAGTTCGAGCTGAGAGTGGAGCCGATCATACCCGAATCCGAGTGACCAAAACCCCAGCTCAGCCGAAGCTCGCTCGGCGACCGGCCTGAGCGTGCACACCTTTCCCACTATCTTGCTCGAGCGCAATAATAACGAAACCAAACGTTCCGCAGCGACTTATATTTATTTGTGGTTTTCTAAGTGTTACATGCAAACCGGGAATCACAAAATTTCAAGCTAGAAACAAATTAAATCTGAATTCTCGAATTATATCTGTTTGGAATCGAAATAATTTGTTTCTCGTTTGTGACACTACGGTTGCAATATAACTAGGGTAAGCATAAAGTAAACTGACAAGTCAGCACTTGAGAATAACGAGAACGAGAATTGGGCGAGCGAAGCGAAGAATTCTTTTTCCAACTTTTTGCGTAAGGAGATGAATATTCTTGCAATCAAATACCAAAACCAAGATGTAAAAAATAAAAGGATAATATTTAAAATTAAAGAGATTTGTCAGTAGGTAATAATAATAATAATATATTTTAGAAGTAAAACATGTAAAATGAATACAAAATAGAATTAAGTTAACATATAGAGGGATAGGTTCGGCCTAAATCATAAAAAAATAGCAGAGAATGAATGAGGGAATGAACCAAAGGCTACAACAAAACATAACACTCGTGTGCACACATGGGTACAATGAACGCGGGTAAGTTTGAATGACTGGCACACATACAATCGAATTACGGGAGGTATCTAGGTGTCACACTAGCTAGACGCACGAGGATGCTCCGTGTCAACGACCATGTCGGTGTAACCCAATTCCTCTTACATTATCCGATCGTTCTAATTTTCGCAACTACCATATTAAAACCGTTCCTCCCCTATTTCAAACCGCCCTTGAGAACCCGAGTACTAGAAACGGCTATAACTTCCTTGAAAACAAACAGATTTCCACGGGACAAAGAACAGGTTCGGAGTTAAGCGATTTCGAACATCCTAAAAGAATATTCCGGGGTCTCACATAATAAAAATTTGCATTAACAAATTGAAAGGTGAGACCCGCAGTAATTGCTCATGAAATGAAACCAGATTTCGAAAGTAAATTTCGAAATTCATTATTTCCTGAAATACAACGAATAAGTAAAAACTGCGAACCGAAACCTCAGCGGAATTCAGTTCGAACGAAGCACAATTTGGCAACAGGGAAACGATAGTTGCTGAAGAGAACAAGTTTTAAGAGGGCAAACTAAATATCCAAGTAATATTTCCCAACCTATTCATCAAGAGAAATAAAAATAACTTAGTAATCACAATTCCCCACTAAAAGAGAAAAAGAAAAATTCACTGACGGGGAGTCAACAAAGAGCATCCTTCGAAAAGCCTCATGGCAGTGTGCGAACTACCTGTCCCGAGCAGGTAGGATTTCCGAAGGTCCTCCGCGAATTCGTGAAGAATCACATGCCCGTCGAGTTGGTAGCCACGGTACCTCACGTAACCCCATACGGTTTGCTCGCGTCTTTTTTTTGAGACACATAAATAAACGAAAGCCGCGTCAAGAGTGACAGAGACGGCGCCGTGAATTTTGTATTCGAAAGACGTGGAGAACGTGTAAAACGGGGGTTTTTCCCGTCTCCTGACTTGGGCGCGTTGAAACCCTCGGTGAGACGTAAAAACAAAACTTGGCCAATGAAGTGCATTTCTTTTTTTTTTCTTTTCCAAAGTTAAAGCGAAAGCCGCGTCCATCTCGATAAAAAAAAGAGTGACAAAGACAGTGCCGCGAAATTAAAAGACTAGAAGAATTTAATTCACTCCGCGATAGAATCTCAAAACTATCGGGAAGTGAATTATACAGTTGGCATTTGGGTTCCAAGGATCATAGCATAAGAGGAACAAAGCGATTTTGAAGGTAATCTCAGTCTCTCGGTTCAAAGCCATTTATGTAATAATCCTTGGAAAACAAATTACATTGCGACAGTGGGAAGAGGGAATTCTCGCGCGCGTTGTTCAAGTGTGCACGCGTGTGTAGCCCTGAAGCAAAATAGCCCTTTAGAAAGGGGCGTACAAGAGGTTGGACCTTTTCTTACTAAGTGAAATTGATTTTGTTATCCACTAAACTTGTAAATTAATGTGGGGGTTTTCAGAATATATGTGTTCTTCCATTATAAGTTTTTTTTCGTGAGACAATTTATTTTTCACCTTTGGCCTCTCGCTGCTCTCACCACTGAGCATTAGGTAACTAGCATCTCTCGGATGAGAGTAAATGAATACGTCCCCACAAAATAATAAACTCAACCAAATATGACGGTTGAGTTCAGTTTGTAGATTCCTCCTCTACCCAAGGACGTTCGCTCGGACTCAAAGCCCGGTAGTTTTCTTTTGACTTAAAATTGAAGTCTCAAAAGGATTAATAATAATTATTCTTGGGTCGTAAAATAAGATTCATAAAAAAAGTTGTTTTAAAATCTATTATATGAATGTTTGCCGCTTGATGTTAACTTGGTAACGAACTGTATTGCGTACAAACTGGCTGTGTTAACTGTATTTCCTTGGTTCAGTCCTTGTTTGTATTTTAAGTTACAGTTAATGGAACTTAAATTTTTTTATCGTTTTTATTTCGCAAATAAATAATTGAAATAACTCACTAAAAGTAAAAAATAAATGATTAATTGTTAACAATTTATATTGTTGAATGAATTTTTACAAATATATCAGATCAACGTTATAAAAGTAAAATATTACATCAATTTCAAATTGCGAAAATTTATTATAAAATTATATGTCCACAGCACATTTCAGATTTTTATTTTTAATGCATATTGATTACAATAAAAGCATGTGCCTTCCAATGATTATAAATACAGTGGGACCTCGTTCGTGTCGCAGACTTGGGACCGGGAACCTCGTTCGTGTCGCAAACGTCATTTCCGGTCGTTTCAGGGGCGTACTTAAGTATCGTAATTTATACCAGGGGGTCCGACTAGGGGGTACATGACTAGATACCACAATACCATTAGGAACAGCACTGGATTGTGGTGCGCACGCAACTTTTTGACGTAATTTCCGCGACACAAACGAGGTTTTCAGGGGTCACGTGACCACGACACGAAGGCGACAGCGACACGAACGAGTGCGACACGAACGAGGTCCCACTGTATAAGCCCCACGCTTTCATTGCAGTCATTAAAGAGTGTCACCTATTGACCTTTTGTCACCTATTTTGAGTGTTGCCACTCATTTCACCTATTTTGGGCATTGGTCACCTTTTCACCTATTTCGAAAATTTGTCACCTTCACCTATTTTTAATTAACAAAGTATTTTTTTTTTCAAAATTCTAACTCAGAATCAGTGGCCGTCAAAATACGCTGTTTCGTAAAGAAAGCTTGAAATGAAAATTCAAAATATCAAATGTTTTGTTTCTTCGATTGAAGCTGAAGAAATGTAAAAGACAAAAACTTGCAATAAAAAAAAAGTGCAATTTACCAAGTATGAAAAATGTGTTGTTTCGCTCACTTTCAAATAATTATATCTTCAACAACTTTTTTCAATTTCTAATTATATATTACTTTTTTAGTTTCAAAAATAATGCATTAACTTTTAAACGCTTTAAATTTTAAAAATTTCAAGTCGAATTATTTACATTTCCAACAAAATAATTAAATTCTCAACAAAAATATAATAGTTAAATTAAAAAAAAAGAATTAACTTTTAAACAAAACTAGTTGCCATTTTAAAACTAAAAACACAAATTTTTAACAAAATAGTTGAATTTTTAACTAAAAATTAAATAATAAATAATTTTCAACCAAAAAACGGAACTATTTAATCTTCAACCAAATATTTAAGTTTCTCATGAAAAATTTTGAGTAATTAACTAAAAATAGTTCAATTATTATTAATAAAAGTAAAGGAATTAAAAAAAAATAGTTGAATTTCCATCTTTTTCACACAAAATGTAACAGTTGAAATTTCAACCAAAATATTTGAATTTTTATTTTAAAAAAGTTTAATTTTCAAGGGAATAGATTATTTTTTAACTAAAAAATACCAATTGTTAACCAAATAGTTGAGGACGTGTACCTACAGAAGAGGGTAATCTTACCTTCATTTAACCCAAGAATAACAACGTGAAGTTTCAGACAATTAAGAACGTGGGGTGGGATCCAACCCAACTTAATATTTCCTCTTATTTGTGATGAATTTGAAATTCTGAAGGGAATAGATGGTTGGTAATCCATTTCAGAGTAATACAATATTGATTTTCAATGAAAATTTTTATTACAAATAATTCTTTGTGACAAATAATATTAGAAAAAAATCTCTTCATGAAAAAAACCTCTACAACATAAAAATCAGATAGGTATAAAAAACTTTCCTTTTGTGGGAAAAAATTTTTGTGAAGAAAGTAGGTAACATATTATTTTCTCAATCGAATTATTCTGAAAGAACATCAGCATTCAGGCAGCCATAGCATATCACTTTTTTATGCTCATCACATACACATTTACCAAATTTTCGCAAAATGAATGGCCTTTCTTGTCCTGCATGACCTGCAAAGGTTAGAAAAAGACTGAATTTGAGGGTACTGGGAAGGAGCAGGTTATAAAAAATATTCACGCATGCGCAACTTTAAGTAATAAGACTTTGGGTGGGATTCCACCCATACGTTGTTGTTCTTGGGTTAACTTTGATTATTATTATAAAACTTTTATTGTACTAAGCTGTGATCTACCAAAAGGATCACTGACTGATTGTACCAAAGCTAGATTTTATTAAATACGTTTTAACCTTTTTAGTTATCTTTATTTACAACACAAAATCATATTCCGATTACGGTCGTGAAGCTTATTGTGAAAATGGAGTTTTTCTATTGTTTGGGGGGAGGGGTGGATTTAAAAACGCATACGAAAAGGTCAGGGAAAAATTACTTTTACGGTCTGGAAAACCTGGGAAATTCAGGGAAATTTTGGATTCTGATTCCGTAGCAACCATGTTATTATGTTATAATAAAATTAATTAATTTATCTTACGGTTTCTTTTAAAAGGGACATTTTCGAATTACGAAATACATCAATTAAATTTGTTTGTTTGTTTTACTTATCTTGAAAAGGCGCCATTGCATGCACGTAAATCAGGCGTAATGTGGCCGCTTCCAGACCAGGGGCTTTCGCACATGCGCACTTCGCCGCCGGGCCGACATGAAACTTTACGCCCTCCACATGAAACTTTCCGCCAGCTGCATAAAACTTTACTCCCGCTACACATACACTGCACCACGAAAGTGAGAATATGGAGGAAATTATCTTAATCTTTAAAAAAATTGTATTGCTGGACACCACAGTCTCCCTTCTGCAAAGTGCGCGATTTCTTCCTTTCACTTATAATATGAAATTGTCAAGTACACCAAACATTCTCTATCTGCTTCACATGCTTATTTTCAAGGGAGTTTAGGATAAAAAGGATTGTGTGTATCAAGGGCGTACGGCTATTTTGCCTTCTTTACGCCCTCGATTTAGATAAATATAAAAAGTAAATAAACTTTAGTTGAATTCACAATTTAAATAAAATTTTGTTGATATTAAAATTTAAATAATATTTAGTTCAATTCAAAATTTAAATAAAATGTATTTAAATTTAAAAATTAAATAAGGTTTAGTTAAATCAACGCTCTGTTGGCGCCCTGGGTGAGCAGCCACCGAGAGGTAGTATAAAAGTAAAAATTGTGAAAAAGATATTAAGGGGGGGTTGTGGGTTGGGTTCGGTAAATTAGGGGGGAAAGAGGGCCTACCTGGCAGGCATAGGACCTTAGTCAGTAGTCTGCAGCTGTTCGAGTTAGAAGCATTTGAAGCGCGTTGTGAGTATCTGTTCACCATTTTCAAATTGCAAAATAAACATACTTTTTTTGATGACATAAAAACTGCTAATACCACCTAATATGTGGAAGTGTACAGTTTATGAATCACTATAATTTTTTTAATTTCACCCAATTTTAAGGAAATACCCATAGAAAACGCAATTTTTGATTATTTTTGGAAATTTATTTTGTTTAAAATTGTACTGTCTTTTGCCTAACTAAAAAATCAATAGCAAACTTATACAACTGTATTCCTGATATTCTAGAGATTTTATTTCACCCCTGAAAAGTAAAAAAATATGTATTTTGAACAGTTTTTATCTCTGAAATAAGTTATGGGTGGCTACACACCCAGTTCGCCAAGAACGGGACGCCAGAATATATGCACCATCAGAGAGTTTAATTAATTTCTCTTCTGGTTTCTTTTAAAAGAGAAAAAATTTAGTTAAATTAAAAATTTAAATACAATTTAGTTAAATTCAAATGAAACTGTACTTAAATTTAAAATTTGAATAAAGCTTTGAAATTGAAAGATTTTGTGACCAATAATATTAAAAAAAAGAGCGGCCATATTGAAACAGAAAATTATCAATGGTAGTTCCGTGTAATGTAAATGAAATAGTATTTTTTTACTAGAATTCACGAATTGAATATTTACCTGCAATTAAGCAGCATTAAAATAATCTATAGCAACTAAAAAAAATATGCCCGCAGTGCGGGCACATTCTCGCGGTACTCTCTCGCGCTTCGCACTCGTTTTCGTACATTTAATGCGTATATTTCAACTAAATTTTTTCAAATATCATGAATATTGTATCTTAAATTCAAAACTGTGACCCACTCCGTCGGCTTGCCGGTTCGATTCCTGCCTCGAACTCTGGGGTTGTACCCTTCCCACCCCCCACACACTTGCTTGGTGGTGGGACGGGTCATACAGTTTGAGGTGGGTTCAGAACCAGCAAGAGCAACAAGTTTAAGTACTTAGAGAACCTTTTTCTCTAGATGTATCGTTCAAAGACTCCCCGACTAGGCTAGTGTTCACCGCATGGGCTGCCGAGGCTCTTCCAGAGTTCGAGGCAGGAATCGGGAAGGGTACAACTTTGCACGGAGCAACTGTGCACGAGCCCATCTGTACAAGTCGGTGGCCACTGGTACAACTGTGCACGTTGTTGGCCACAGGCCCAACTGTACACCGGCCATCTTTGCACGTCTACATTTTGACGGGCGCAGTTGGGAGTCTCCCATCTGTGCACGTGAAATATTGCAAGGGTACCATCTGTACACGTCTAAATTTTGACGTGCACAGTTGGGAGTCTCCCATCTATGCACGTTAACCGTTGCTAGGGTACCATCTGTGCACGTCGACATTTATACGTGCACAGATGGGAATACCCCAACTGTGTACGTCTCAAATAATACGATCGGATTTTAAAACGCAAGTCCAAGCGCACAGTTGGGATACTCCCAACTGGGCACGTGCACAGATGGGAGACTTCCAACTGTGCACGCATCAATTCATAGGATCAGACATTTTTGAAAGTCGACGTACCCAGATGGTACCCTCCCAACTGGGCACGTCACAATGAATAAGATAAATTGCTTAACTTACAAGTCCTCGTGCACATGTAGGAGACTTACAACTTTGCGCATATCAGTTGGTAGGATCCGACTTTTCATTCAAATGTCTATGTGCACAGATGGTACCGTCCTAACTGTGCACTTTTTGAATAATGTGATCAGATTTTCAACTTTTAATTCTACGTGTATAGATGGTACCCTTGAAACTGTGTATATCTCAATTAATAAGATAATATGCTCAACTTAAAAGTCCATGTGCACAAATGGGAAACTCCTAACGGGGCCCATATCAGTTAATAGAATTAGACTCTTTATTTAAAAGTCTAGATACCCATATGTTTGCACGTGAACTGTTGCCAGGGTACCATCTGTGCACGTCTGAATTTTGACGTGCACAGTTGGGAGTGTCCCATCTGTACACGCCGAATTTGAGACATGCGCAGATGTCCCGGTGTACAATTGTGCGTGCCAGTGGCCACCGACGTGCACAGATGGGCAAATGCATAGTTGCTCCGTGCACAGTTGTCCGTCACCCGGGGGGGGGGGGGGGGCTGTGTAAAGGAATAGGGAAGGGATACAACAAAAATGTGAACCCTCAAGGGAAACATTAAAAGCTTCTTCCATTCCACATTCAACAAACTACAGTCATAATCTGGAACTGAAATTGTTTTACCATTTGTTTTTAAAGAAGGTTCTCAAAGCACCTGAGGCTTTGACGATTACATTCTCATGGCAACACTCGCGCTTCGCGCTCGATAATTAGGTTATAGAGTCTGTTCTCTTTAAAAAATAAAACGATGTAGACAAAATTGAACAGCATATAAAAAGTGGGTATGTTTTTCAATATAATGTTATTAAAAAACACAATTTTTTTTAACTTACTAAATAGAGACATGAAGCCATAGGCTTTGATTCCATTCGTTCAAACTTATGTTTCAAGACAACTCTACTATGAGTAATTAATCTAGAACATTTTCAATTTCTGTCCAATTTAAAAATTTCATAAACATAATTTGTAAATCTTGTTGAAATCTACTAAAAACATCGCTTATAACTCACGGATCTCTTAAAAACAAAAATGGTATATATTTGAAAATGATCTAGCTGTTTTTCATCTTTTGAAAAATTTCAAAATGTTAAAAAACATTTAACTTTTTATCGAAATTAAAAATGGAATTTGGTCTAATCGAAAAATTCAAGTGAGATATTTTTGAAATATATTTGATATCTAGTGAAATTTTTTAATGAAATTTCTTAGTCTATCAGAAAAATAATTTTTTCTATATTTTGAAAATTTTTAAAATTTTGAAAAGTATATAACTTTTCCAATTTTTATCGAAATTAAAAATTTTATAAGGTTAATTCGCAAGTCTTTTACCCACTTGTGGTGGAAATATCTGGTTAACGCACTTGTTAACCTTCATTTGAAGACCCTTAAAAAGTTTATCGAAGGTTATCATACATACAGACATACATTCATACAATCAAATGTTGCAATTTTATTACACTAAAATAATAAAAAGTACTACATACCTTCGGCACTGCTTCCTGAAAATCCTATAAAAATATAAACTTTATCTAATGATCTAGACTCTCTATCTCTATTAATTTTGTTGAGCGCCAGGCCTGTCCGATGCTACTTGAATTCTTAAAATCCAAATCTCACAATTAATTAAATAAAAATTTAGAAATCTTAACAAAAAAACAAGAAACCAAACACTACTCAAAGAACGCAGTGTATCGGCTTCTTGCACGGTGGGCTCAGACTCGGTAGTTGGGCGTGTTCCGCAAATAATGAGGGTTCTAGCATCAGCAACACAATGAGTTTGTATTTAAAACAAATAGCACTTGTAATTTATTCAACTAAAAATTTGAAATAGTAGGACGACTGGTTTAACAATTAATGTTTTACCACATTTCGGGTCTCGACATACTTCAAAGATTCATAATCCTAAAATCAACTAAGGCTCTAATAATAATAATCTCGACTCTTCTGTAACGAAACAAATCTTAAATCCTAACCTAATTCTCGAAAATTAAACGAACTCCTAAACGTTAGGCTTCTCTGCCCGGAACTTTATGCCAGGCAATTATAAAACAAAAACTTAAAAACTCTAAATTTTAACCTATGATCGAGTTAAGCGAACTTTTAGAAAAACTCAATTTAATTGCTTCAACAAAACTCAAAATTACTATCCACAAAATTTTTTAAATAATTTAAACAAAAATTCTTTGAGTAAAACCGAAACTCAACACAATTCACAGCCCGGATTTCAGAAATCTAGTCACAGACGAAACCTAACCTTAAAATTGATTACAACCCAATCTCACTAAATTAGTAATGACTCATGAGTAGTCATAGCCTAATCCCGAAGTCTCACATGACCTAGATTTCCGAAACTTAGCAATAAATCAATTCATTAAGTTTACAATAATCTCAACCTTGACATGTTCAGTTTTTAAAGAAATCACGCCTAACTGGCCTAACTCTACTGAATTTAGATTCACATTAATAATTATCAACCACGCAGCATAATTGTCTCAAAAAAAGTTAGCAATATTAATATAGGTCAATAATGCACTCAAAATTTGCCAAACGAATTTTCAATAAACACGTCGTATATTAATCCGACAAAATCATTCCCCCCAAAAAAGATAAAAATCTTAGCATAGGTCAATAATACACTCAGAATTTATCCACAATTCTCGACGCTCAAAGTTTCCGTAAACCTCAATCATAAAAAGGGGTGGGGTAAGGGGAAATCCTTGACTGAATAACATTGGTAAGGAACTCGAGTCATGAGTCTTCGATACTATAAAATTGGGGTACATCTTTTTGTCGTCAACACACATGTGGATCATAACTCGACTGGGGGCTCAGTTCAATAAAATTGCACATTTTTAGGTTAAAACGTGAAAGGGGGCCCACCCATAATTAAAAATTGGGGTTCGCGATAAAACTCAACTTGGGACTCTATTACATGATCAAATAAAATTATTCGAAATGCTCAACGGGGGTACAGTTCAAGGGTTATACATTATGGGACAACACTCGACTGGGGGCTCAGTTCACTAGTTACACAAAGAAATTCACCATTGGGGGAGACATTTCAGAAAAATAGTATTTATAATCACTTCAATTAAATGAATATTAAATGAAAAGGAGGGCCCAGTTAAAGATTTTCCGTCTCGGCCACATGTGACGCCATTTTCTTGACAGCAATGCAAGTACTGAGATTAATAAAATTGATCCATTGTGGCCACATGTCGAGCGTAGTTTCTTTTTCTCAATAAATAAGAGTTGGCCTTACTCACTGGATCCCGGAACGTTGTTGACGGACTTCGTGGTGATGAGAAGTCGTAGACTGTGCATTCAGTAGTTTAAAAAAAGGGAACTGCTCGACGATAAAAGTGCGAGAAAACGTTATAAATGAACTGGTTTACTCGACACGACTCTGGTCGGCAGAGAAGAGCGAGCGTAGCGGCGATGGTCCAGGACTCGGTCTCGGTGTTGCTTCTCCTACTTCTTTTTGGCGTTCCTATTGGTGGTAAGGCCACTGCGGTGACGAGGTGCTGGGTTTACATTCCAGGGCCGTGTGAATAAATGGAGCTCGGTACCCTGTTATTTTCGGTTTTCATCCTTCCTTCTTTCCATTATAGCCAGAATTAATCCAGTGTTGTTATTTCTTTGCTCTTACTCTCCAACCCACCCATTTAATCACCTCCTGGAGCAGAAATTACCCTAGCTGATCAGAGCAGGATTTGGTTTGGTACCAATTGGTATCAGCAGACGTGAAAAGAGCATTCCGCATTGAGGTTCCCCAGTCATGTTGGGAATTGATGTAGAAATTTCTCATCGTAAATTTTGCAAAAAGGTTCTTTGCCAGATAGATGTGTGATATTCTTCAAGTCTCATAGCAAAGCTCCAATTAAATTTACTCAAGGAAAAAACTTGGGCCATTTTTCGATTTTCACTTCCTCGACAACGACATCGTCATACTCCAGGCTCGCGTCCCCTAAGATTTCGCGGTCAGAAAGCTTGAGAAGTGGATATTCTTCGATTCTCACAGCAAAGAAGCAACTAAATTACTCAAAGAAAAAACTAGGGTCTTTTTCCGATTTTCACTTCCTCGACAACGTCATCGCCATACTCCAGGTTCGCGTCTCCTAAGATTGCGTTGTCAGGAGTTTTCAGAAGTGGATATTCTTTAATTCTCATAGCAAAGGAGTAATTAAATTT
>CAKNWW010234662.1:1532-13234 GCA_932074435.1 Andricus kollari
TTGCATTTGATCAACTTGGAATATTCAATTTTTTAATTATTTAACTTCGTACATTTCAATTAAACAGTGTTCGCCTTCTAATACTTCTTTTTAAAATTACTATATATTTTGTAACTGTTCCAATTTTATTTTATAATATTATAATGTTATTTTATTATACTTATATTTAAGTTACGATACATCTTTTTATTTCATTATAAGTAACTTATTTCAGTGATTCAATATTATGCAGATGCATTTCATTATTTTTTATCATGTGATATGGACGTAACAAACAATTTATTTTTTAATCATAAAAATTAATGAATAAGACTTTGAATTAAAATTTTTAAATGGTAATTTAAGTAATAATTATAATAGATAATTCTGTAATTTAAAAAAATTAAACTTTCACTACATGCGACAGCATCTTCTAGTTTTGAATAGAATAATTTTGTAAATGTAAAACGAATAGTAGTTATTTTAGTTTTTTACATTGAGTCATGTCAGAGATTTTGCTGTATAATTCAAATATTATATTTTCAAATATCGTGTGGTTAAAGAGAAAGGAGGAAAAGGAGGAATTTGAAAAAAAAGTAAACGAAGGTAATAAAATAAATAAATAAATTACGTAATTAGTAATAAATTACGTAACAGCTTTGGGGGAGGGGGTTTAGACAAATTTTACGTAATATTTTTAACCAATCAACCTTATAGGAAATCCATGCATCTAAAGTTATAGTATATAATGTTAAATTTTAGTAAATTTACATAAAAGGTTTTTATAGTTTTATAAAGGCTTCATATCGGTACAATTAATTTAGTATTTTTTCCCATCATTCTGTAAAAAAATATCCATAAAAATAAGGTGTTTTTTCGCAAATTTTGAAATTACTTATCGGGTTAAGCTAAGACATTTGATAGATAGGTGAACGGATCTCACGGGATTTCATAAGGTTTCGAAGGATTTCAGTAATTTTAAAGAATTTAAAGAGATTTCAAAGGGCTTTAGAGGTTTTATGGTATTTTAAAAGATTCCAAGGGATTTTCAAGAACTTTAGAAATTTTCTAGGAGTTTGAACAAATTTAAAAGGATTCAAAAAATGTCAATGAATTTCCAATCATTTAAATGATTTTAAGGGATTTAAACAAATCTCATGCTGTTTTAAAGAATTTCCTAGCATTTCGGATGATTTGGAAGGATTTTATAAGACCTATGAGGTTTTAGGATATTTAAAAATATTTCAGGGGTTTTTAACGGATTTGGTCAGATCTGCGACTTCTAATATTTCAAGGAATTTCTTGGAGTTTCAAGGAATATCATCATATTTCACGTAACTTCATGATTTAAAGGGATTTTATAATATTTTAAATTTAGGGCTTTCAAAGCATCTCAAAGATTTGAAGATATTTTCAGTATTTCAAGATATTTCCAAATATTGTTACAAATTTAAAAGATTCTAAGGATATTTAATAGATTTCAAGAAATTTCGAAGAATTTACCAAATGTCAGGGTATTTAAATAGATTCCAAAGAATTTTTAAGAGCTTTAAAAAAATTCAAGAGATTTCAAAGGATTGGAAATATATAAGTCTATTTTAATGGATTCTAAGGAAGGTTCGAGAGATTTGTAAAATTTCAAAGAATATCGTCAGATTTCATGTAACTTCACGGGATTTCTAAAGATTAAAAAAATTGGAAAGATTTTAAAGAATTTTAACAATTCTAGGATATTTAAAAAAATTTGATGGAATTTCAGTAGATTTCAAGAATTTGGCAAGATTTAAAGAACTTGAAAAGATTTTAAAGGACGTTGAAGATTTTAGGGTATTTTGAATGATTCTCAGGAATTTTTAAGAGCTTTAGATAATTTCAAGGGATTTCAAAGGATTTCAAAGGATTTAAATAATGTTGAGGGATTTAAACCAATTTCATGGGTTTTGAAGAATTTTAGACGATTTGAAAGGATTTTATAGGACCTATAAGGTTTTAGAACAATAATTTGATCAGATTTCCGACTTCAAATATTTCGAGGGATATCTAGTAATTCCAAGGAATATCATCAGATTTCATGTTACTTCACGGGATTTTAGTGAAATTTTAAAGAATTTTTTCACAAGGATTGAGGAATTTCAAAGATTTGATGATATTTTCAAATATTTCAAGGAATTTAAAGTATTTACAAGATTTTGCGGTGTTTAAATAAAATATCCATGATTAAGTTTAATATCTAAAGTAGATTTCAAGAAATTTCGAAGAATTTGAAAGATTTTAAGGTATTTCAAAAAATTCAAAATTTCAAGGGATTTCAAAGGATTGTAAATTTTAGGATATTTTAAAGGATTGCAAAGAATTTTCAAGACAGTTAAAAATGTCAACGAATTTCAAGGAATACCATCAGATTTCATGTAAATTTACGGGATTTTATAATATTTTATTGAATTAAAAGAATTTATTCACAAGAATCGAGGTATTTCCAAAGATTTTAAAAAATTGGAAAGATTTAGGAATATTTTCAAATATTTCATGGAATTTCAAGTGATTTCAAAGGATTTTAATAATATTCAAATAATTTTCAAGGATTTAAATGATTTTAAGGAATTTATACAAATTTTATGCGGGTTTAGAGAATTTTCTTGAATTTCGTACGATTGGGAAAGATTTTATAGGACGTATAAGGTTTTAGGATATTTGAAAGACTCCAAAGGACTTAAGGATCTTGTCAGATTTACGAGGATTTTAGTAAGTTTAAATGATTTTAAAGGCTCTCAATAAGGTATTTTAATTAATTTTTTCTCGCTGGATTTCATAGAACTTTAAATATTTCAAGGGATTTCTAGGATTTTCAAGTAATATCATATTTCATTATTTAATAATGAGATAACTATAATAATTCGCTTTGGCCTATGAATTTAGGAAAATGTATATTTAATGATAACAATGATATTTAATAGTATTTAATTCATATAATTAATATAATTAATTAAATTAAGAAAAATAGCGAATTATGTACATACTGGATTGTCGCTTATTTTTGGGAATAACTTTTATTATACAGAAAAATGTCTGTCAATTTACGAATATTTTATTTCTTCACTTTAAAATAGTTTTATAATTTCAGATTGGTTATCAATCTCTTACATAAATTGTTATGAGCCTTACTAAAGATTTTAAAAAAATGATAGAAATGTCTTTATTCTAAAAGAGACAAGTCTTCTTCAATGTGTTTAAAATTGTTTGCAGGAGACCTGTGCACTGGAGAAGAAATGCGTGTCTCTTCAGGATAAATTGAACACCTGCACTGACCGAGTAAATTCTCGCAGCAAGACAGAAGAAACTTGTATGGAGGAATTGGTCGATTACGTATCATGTGTAGACCACTGCGTGTCCAAAACTCTATTTACCAAACTGAAATAATTCAATCACTATCTGGTTCTTGTCACTCAAGTAAACTTAGTTATATATACCGTATACCAATGATTGAATGTTGAAGTTGAATAAAATTTAAGTAAATAGTTCCAAAAGATTGTTCGATCATTTGAATATCATCGTCGACAGATGTATTAAATTAAGTGATATAAAATATAGAAAAGAACATTTAGACCCAGTAAAAGCCACCTTGCAATTAAACAAGTATCCATTACCCTGAGTGGGAATGTCATTAAAGAACGTATTAATGAAATACACAATACTTTCATTATTGAGAAAAAGAAATGGTTAACAAAATTCCAAAAAGACTGATCTGAAAGTTATACGTCCAAGGTCTTTCTGAAAGATTAAGGAAATCCATAAAAAAATTAATATAAACGTTTATTTTAAAAATAACCACACTTTTGAAAAATTGTCAACTAACAAATGCACTAGTTTTGATAAACACTACATAGGTGAATCTGGCAGGAAATTGAAAAGTAGAATTTGTGAACATAAAAGATATTGTAGAATTGGTAATTTAAAACCCGGTTTGTCACAGCGTCCATGGAAATTTATGCATGTTTTTTATTTTGATCATATTAAAATTTTGGCTAGGGAAAATATTACTTTTAAAAGACGTATCATTGAATCAATTTATATAATTAAGTATATCAAAACTTCAATAAATTAAAAAATTGAAATAATGAATATAAACCAAATTTATCATGGCATTATGCATTAACTCTCCTTTTCTAAATTCTTATTACTTAATTCAATAATATTCTATTCAATCTTATATTCTCAAGCTTTGGCGCACCTTTTAATCAGAGGTTTTTTAAAAGTTCTCACCTCCATATTATTGACTTTTCATAGCAGTCAGTCTTGTATCGTCTATCTGTAAACATCGTTTCAATCATGTGACACTTTTATAATTTATTGGAGCCTCTTCTAAACCTTTGAGGCTTCAATTGAAGAAAATGATGACTTTTTAACCATTCTTTAAAATTACTTTTTTATAAAATATCACATTGTTTTTCAAATCAGGTATGTTTAAATTTTATTTCTTTTGATTAAATTATAGATACAAAGTTTCCGACCTCAACATGAAGATGGCAGCATTCGTCAATGAAAGCTAGTGAATGTAGTTGTGCATCTTTTGACAGTTACTCACTAAAGTTTCAGCCACTTTGGACGCGCAGTTTTTAGTTGACAGTCGTTTGAGTGAGTCGATGTGAGTGTTTTTGTGAAAATGGAAAAAATTGAGTATCGAGCTGTCATTAAATATTTGTTTTTGAAAGGCAATACACCTACGCAAATCAAACTTGAGTTGGACACTGTGTATGGGGACAATGCTCCATCATTTACCACAGTGAAATTTTGGGCAGCTGAATTTAAACCTGGCCGTAAGAGCTTGGGAGACTATGAACGTTCGGGACGTCCAAAAGCTGCAACTACTGACGATAACATTGCTAAAGTTCACCAAATAGCGCTAGACGACCGCCGAATTAAGGTGAGAGAAATAGCAGAGGTTACGAAAATGTCCAAAGAACGTGTTTGTCACATATTAAATCAAGATTTAGGCATGAGAAAGCTGTCTGCGCGCTGGGTGCCGCGTTTGCTCACGTTAGACCAAAAACGTGTTCGAATGAACATTTCCAACGCTCTGTTGGTGCAGTTAAGGCGCAATAAATCCGAGTTTTGGCGCCGATTAATTACTGTAGATGAAACTTGGATACACTATTATACGCCCGAAATAAAAATACAGTCAAAACAGTGGACTGCAAAGGGGGAACCGGCTCCAAAAAAAGCAAAAACTGTTTTTTCGGCTGGGAAAGTGATGGCGAATGTTTTTTGGGATAGTCATAGAGTTATCTTAATAGATTATCTTCAAAAAGGAAAAACCATCACAGGTGTATACTACGCATCATTACTTGACAAGCTAAGGCAGAAATTGCAAAACAACGGCCACATTTGCTGAAAAAGAAAATCCTGTTTCACCAAGACAACGCGCCGTCTCACACCTCAGCGGTCGTCATGGCGAAAATCCATGAATTACGGTTTGAACTGCTTGACCATCCGCCATACTTACCAGATCTAGCCCCAAGCGACTTCTTTTTGTTCCCTTATCTAAAAACTGCCCTCGGAGGACAGGTTTTCTTCAAATGAGGAGGCAATCACCTTCGTGAACAATCATTTTGCAGAGAAAAACGCCGAGTACTATTTTGATGGGTTGGAGAGGTGGGAGCATCGCTGGGAGAAGTGTGTAGAGTTACAAGGAGACTATGTAGAAAAATAAGAAAAAATATCTCGTATCATTGTTAGATCGGAACCTTTTCAGACCACCCTCGTATGTGTATCGATGCTTGAGAAAGACCCACAGTGTTGGTCGAAACGTTGAGACCGAATATATTTGCTGAAATATGGATGGCCGCTGGACCGGGAAACCGGGAAACGACAGTGAATTTATTTTTTGACCAGGAATTTTACAAATTTTTAGACAACAAATCTGTCCAAGTTCGATTTTACTCAAGTGGCTGTGGATGAGATGAGCCGTGCTCGCTCATGCATGACAAAACAATAGCATAGCGATAAAGCGCAGTACAATTAAAAATTAAAAGCGTTTGAAGTTGAATTATTTTTGATAAAAAAAATTTTATTTTATCAACTGTAAATATAAATGAATAATTTTTTTAATGGATCTGTATTTCAAGTATTAAACAGTAAACAATATTCGATTTGACAAAACGATTCTAAATCTGTTAAAAATTTGATTTTCCAGATTTTAACGTTAAAAAATAAAATTTCAATTCGAAAGTCTTAGTCATTAAAAAGGTGTAAACGTCTGATTGAAATTTTACAAACTATTTTCAACTTAAAAATAACTTCATAATAATATATTCGTAATTCAAGGCTTTTATTAAATTTAAAATATTGTTTCAGTGTAAAATATTCCATTTATAACCCATTCAATTTCAAAATTTTCATCAAGAAAAAGAACAATTATTTAATATTTAGCAATATTTGGCTATTCATTTAAGACGAGTAAATTGAAACTAAATATTTAAAAGTAAACAATTTGAAACTGAATTGTTTGACATAGAAAGCCTTGAATCGTTAAAATTTCGAAGAGCTTTGAAACTTTGTACGTTACAATTTTAAATGTTGTATTTAAAAAATGTTTAATTTGCAAGTGTAGATGTTGAATTTTGATGTATAAATAATAATATAATTGAACACTTATTATTTGTAGAACTAATTAGCGTAATTTTAAGAGATATTTAGAAGTCTTGAAAAGATTCAAAATTAATTTAAAACTTGAATTGATTTCAAATAATTTAAACGAAGTCTGTGTACCGAAAAAATTCGGTTATTCGTGCCGGAATTTCGGTGCAAATAGCCTCAGCTAAATAAATATCTTTTAAAATCTCTTTAAATATTCTCTTGAAATAATGTTTCAAACTGAAAAATCATTTTCAATTTTCCTAGGAATCTTAAGAAAATATTTTTATTCTTTTGAAGCCTTTCACAATTCTTGAAAAGCTTCTAAATTTTCTGTTCAACTATTGTATAGGTCAAAATTTTAAGGAAGTTTCTTAAAATTTGCAGGATTTTCTGAAA
The DNA here is from genome assembly GCA_932074435.1 of Andricus kollari. Taxonomy (NCBI): domain Eukaryota; kingdom Metazoa; phylum Arthropoda; class Insecta; order Hymenoptera; family Cynipidae; genus Andricus; species Andricus kollari. Next base: position 8,541 of record CAKNWW010234662.1, read on the forward strand.
ATTGTAGGAAAAATTCGATTCATTTTAAAAGATATTTAGAAGTTTTGAAAAATTTTCAAAAAGAATTTTTAATTTGCAAAAATTTAAAAGAACTTCTATGTTTCTCAATATTTGGAAATCAAATTTTGAAGCTTTTCAAGAATATTTCAATTATTTAAAAATAAATTAACTTTTAATTTGAGAAGTGTTAAGTTTAAAAAAATTAATGAATTATATTTTTGGAACTGATTCTGAATCTTGGAACTCCGCATAATTTATAAAAGTTAAAAATTCTAAATTTTGCAGTTTATCTGTATTTAATTCAAAATTGTTCAATTGAAAAGTGTTAGTACCTTTCATTTTATAAATGTAAATTATTGAGCATTTGAATACACAATTTTTGAATTAAAAAAGTATTAAATTTCAATTTTAAAAATTTTTAATTCAAGAGTTCCACTTTGAGTGCTCTAATTTGTATTTTATACTTTATTACTTCAAATGGAAAATTGTTTAGCTTGAATGTTCGAATTTTTTAATTTTATTGTCCGTGAAAAATGTTTGCGAACCGGGAAATGACCGGGAATTTTTTTCTTCGATTAAAAAAGCCACCCTGTGAAATTCAATTAAAATCAAATAATTCAACATTTTAATTATTTTTTGGTTTTACTTTCTTTTACAAATATGGAAAATAATCATGATATGTGTGTCTAGTGGTATACTAAGAGGGTCAAAAAAACTACTGCGCATCGAATCAAGTTAAATAAATCTTTCAAACTGTCCTGAAACTTGCCGTGCAACATTCCCTCACAAGCGGAAGTTTTCTTGATTGACCGAATCTTGACCTAATCATTAAAGGCAATATTCCCAACCTTACATTACAAGCTTCAGGAAATCTTCACCGAGTTTTTTGTGCTATCTGGGTATTGAATTGGAGGAAAGGAAATTTTGATTTTCAAGTTTTTCTAAATTGGAAAAAGGACCTTTTTTATGACTTAGCATATTTTATGAATTAGAAGTAAAAGCATTTTTTATTTTTAACAATTTTTTGGAGACGAAAGGGAGAAAATGTTGGTTTTCAACTTGTTCTTTATTGGAAGAGGCCCTTTTTTTGGTTTTTATCATTTTTATTGAGTTGGAAGGGAAGATATTTTGGTTATTCATTTATATTTTCTGAATTGGAACATGCCATTTTTTCTTTTTTATATTTATGATTATTAACGACTTGGAAGGGAGGCAATATTGGTTTTAAGTTATTCTGAATTGAAAGAGGAACATTTTTTTTATTATTAAGATTTTATAGAGTTGGAAGGGAGGAAATTTTGGGTTTCAAGTTTTTCTAAATTGGAAGAGGCGCACTTTTTTTGTTTCGAAATTTTTTTTTTAGGTGAAAGGAGGACATTTTAGTTATCGTCTTTCTGAATTTAAAGAGGCCAATTTTTTCTTTTTAATATTTTATAGAGTCGAGAAATTTTTATTTTCAATTTTGTACTGAATTGTTAGAGGGACATGTTTTATTGTTAACATTTTTTTATATGTTTTAGATTTTTTTATATTTTTTAACCAGAAATCTTTAAACTGTTCAGTTTATAAGTTTTATGTTTGAAAATTTGGAGTTTAATGGCACTTAATTAAAAAATTTATATTGAAAAGTGTTAAAACCTTCTATTTTATGTGTAAATTTATTGAACGTTTAAATTAAAAATGGGCAAGCTTCAATTTTAAAGCCTTAAATTCAAAAGTTCCACTTTGAGTGGTTTAATTTGCATTTTTTAATTTTTCAATTACCGTCAAAAATGGTTGCGAACCGGGAAATGACCAAAAAAATTTTCTTCGATTAAAATGGCCCACCCTGAAAAATAATGAAGAGTCGTTTAAAAAAAACCAATCATTTAGTAACTTCATACAATTCATATATAATTAATATGTAAAGACATAAAATACCAAATATCGATATACATTTTAATTCCATAGATCAACTTCACTTTGGAATGATAGAATTCGCTGTATAAACTTTGATTAATTTACTCCAGTCTTAGAATCATTCAGCACCAACTTGAAGTACGTCAAAACATACCCCGCAGACTCTCACTGGTTTATTCAGTCCAAATTTCAAAATGGGAACGTCCTGACCCGAACATTTGCTGCACAAGATCCTGCCACAATGTCGGCTAAAAGGAATTAAATATATTTATTAAATCACGGTCGTGGCATTATTGAAATGAAAATAATTTCATTTTCAGGGTGTCTAGCAGACCGAGAAATCCCCGGGAATTTTATTGAGGATCAGGATTTTTTTTCTTTCATCTCAAAATGTACTTTTTTCTACTTTATCTTATTTTTATTGTATGAGTATTTTTATTATATTTATTGTATGATAATTATATGAGAGTTAAATGTTTATCTCCTAAATAGGTTGATAGTTATCAGAATTCTTTAAAAAAGATGGATGAAGAGATTGTTTCAATTATTTAAAAAGATATGACAAAAATAGTGCAAATTTCAATTTTTTCTTAAAATTTAAATAAAATCTAATATAATAAAAATTTTACATTTTTGTTTCAACTTTAAGTATGTTGTACACAACAAAAAACTTTCACAATAAAACTAGTGATAATTTGGTGTTATTTTATAGAAATGTAACTTTAAAATTATTTAAAGGACATTAAAATGATTATTAGATTAAATTTTATGTAAATTTTGAGAAAACATTGGAATTTGCACTACTCTTGCAATATCTTCTTAAAAAACGGATAAAATAACTTCATCCTGGAAATTATAGACAAACAGGTGTTCTCTTTCAATACATTAAAACAAAGAACCCAAGGATTTCTCAATTTTATTGATTTTTTTTTATTGCTTTGAATTCTTTTGAATTCACCCTCAATTTCTTGGAATTCCCTTGAAATCCACTAAATTCAATTGCATTTTTGTGGATTTTAACCATTTTGTTCTATTCGCTTAAATTAATTTTAATTTATCTTGACTTCGTATGAATTCCATTCAATTCTCTTGAACTTCCACGAATTCTTCTAAATTCACTATAACTTTACTGAAATCAATGGAATATTTTGGATTCTTTTTTTCAACACATTTAAAATTATTTGGAATTCACCCTGAATTCTTATTAATTTATACTCAATTCTTTTAAACTGTTTTGAATTCTTTGAAATTATCTGGACATTCCCAAAACTCGCTAAAATTTTTTTAATTCACTGGAATTCTTCTAAATTCACTCAATTGAATCTATTGAAAACATTTTTTAATAGTTTTTTTTTTAAATTCACCCTGAAGTCTTTTAAACTTACCTTGAATTCTTACGCACTTTATAAAATTCTTTTGAATTCCGTTGAATTTTTCCAAATTCTATCCAATTTTACTTACTTAAATTCGTCTAAATCCACTTGAATTTTAGTTAATTAATGGTTTATTTATTTATTTTTTGTATTTATTTTGAATTCGTTAAATTGCACCTGGAATTCTTATAAATTAAATCGAATTCTTTTGAATTCAAAAAAAAATTCATCACTTTTGGTGACTTTTTTTCAAGTAAAGTAGACTGTGGTAGCCCTGGAAGTGTAGCTTTGATTAATATTTATCACTTCAGTCTGTGATTGAGGATAAGATTAGCAAGACTAAATAAATAATTGTTTTCTTCCCGAAATAAATTTTCTGTATGTAACAAATTCTGAAAAACGGAAATGGAACTATGTGGAAAAGTAGCATATTAGGACCCTGAAAAAGTATAATTAAATTGGTTTCGATCCATAAACGCCTTGATTTGGCGCTTAAACAAAATATGTTTGAAAAAATTCTTATTTTTGTAATTTTGATATTTTCGTGAAAACATTCGTATTTTTGTAATTTTGATATTTTCGTGAAAACAACATTCTTATTTTTATAATTTTTATATTTTCGTGGATGTCAATTTTTTTACATTTCTGGAAGCCTTAAACAACTCCCCAAATTTTTACAGATGATTTTTGCAGTCCCAACAGAGATTATTATTAATGTTTAGGAGATCCCTGTTTTCAGAAAATAATTTTAAACCTACAGAAATGTAAAGAGAATTTATTCAGGTTTCTAGAACGTTTTTACTGGTAAAAATACGCTAGAAAAAATTTGATTAGTCTAGGCAGTCGTAAATGTAAATATAGTGAATTTTTTTTTAAACTGAGTTTTTGATTTTTTAAATTATCCTTTTTCATTTGAATTTAAACATTATTTTTAACATTTGAGGTTTTTTAGCGATAAAAAATACTCTAGAAAAAATTGATAAGTTCATGGAATCAAAAACGAAGAGGCAGCATGTTTTCCAAAAAGTCATTTTTGTGTTTCTTTTTTTAAAAAATCAATCAAGCACTCATGATTTCCTAGACTAATCAAATTCTTTTCTAGCGTTTTTTTACTATTAGAAACGTACTCGATACCTGAAAAAATGCTCTATTTTTCTGCAAGTTTTTAAATTATTTTTTGAAAACATTAATAATCTCTTATGGGGCTGCAAATAAAAATGTAAACAAATTCACATCCGCAAAAATATCAAAATTACGAAAATAAGAATTTTTTTTAAAACATATTTTGTTAACGCGCAAAACCAAGGCGTTTACCAATCGCATCCAAATTAATTATACTTCTTCAGGCTCCGTATACGCTAGTTTTCCACATACGTAGTTCCATTTCCGATTTCCAAAATTTTCTTTTTTCTACTCACCCCA
>CAKNWW010234673.1:475-11528 GCA_932074435.1 Andricus kollari
TAGTAGCGTAAGTGATCTGTTAAGTAAATATGCCTGTTTCTTCGTCAGGGGGGGGGGGGGGTTCTAACACCCAACCTCCCCCCCTTCCTTGGCTACGCCACTGTCTTCAAACTCTTAATGCATCTTTTGTAAAGAAAATCTCTTGTTCTTTATGTGTAAAACTTCAAAAACACGCCCGTTTCAATTGTTTGACTCCTGGACATAAACCTTACGATTGTTCTAAAAAAATCACTTGTGCAAAATGTCGTCGAAAGCACAATGCAGATTTTACACCATGACGCTAAGGATCGATCTGGAAGCGCAACAACCTTTGGTCCATTGACATTATCAATAAGAGTGGCTCATCATGTCTCACTTAATAATAAAGTAGTGTGTCTTTTAAATAATTATGTTCACTTAACGCGTTCCACCTTACTAGCTTCTGCTGTTATTGAATTAGCGACGGATAACTGCAGATCCAGGCAATTTCGAGTATTGAGGATATGCTTTTTTCCTTTAGCTTCTTGTCTGAAAAGGTACTTCCAATCTTAAGACCCTCCTACCATAGGGTGATGCTAAAGTCTACGGAGTAGGGGGAGTATTTATAGGTACTGCCAAAAGACTATCGAAAGTATGCTTACTTCCAAAGGAAGTTAATTAAAGCCCTTTTTCTTTACAGGTTCTCGTTTTACAAAATCTCAGCTCTTATTCTCCACCGAAGTTTTCTAGAAAATGTAACTTTCAGGAATTAAAGCAGTTGTGCTTAGCTAGTCTGGATCTCTTTCATCAGAAATAGATGTTATTTTCGGAGCTGACCAATCTGGATCATGCCTGCTACCTGGCCTGAAACAAGGTACTTTAGGATCATCGGCCGCTCAAAATATCATCTTCGGCTTGATTTCATCAGGCCCAGTACGTCAAATTTCAGAGATTACTTCGACCTCCATTCATTTCAGCATTAAGGCTGAAGTACTTCATGAGGATTTATATCGTTTTAGGGAAATCGAGGAAGCTCCCTCTGAAACGATTTTAACAGAAGATGAAGTGCATTGTGAATAATATTTCGTACCCACTCACACACGCTTGACCTCGAGAAATATATGGTTTAATTACCATTTAAAAATGGTCTTCCTATAGAAATAGGTGATTCTTTCCTAAAGGTTAAATTAATATTACGAAAGGGTCAGGCGCGATTACAAAAAAACCGGAACTTTTCAAAGATTATTCAGATTTTCTAACTGAACACCAGGAATGAAATCACTTGAAATTGACTCCAAACTCTAAAGGTTCCGATGTTTCTCAAACTGTCTATCATCCTAATCGAAGGGAAAGTAGTTCTACTACACATTTGCGCGTGGTGCTCAACGCTTCTAGTCTGAGGTCTAATGGTTTTTCTTTGAATTTTCACTTGAACATAGGGCATAAATTATTAACTTATTTGGCCTATATCACTTTGAGATGGAGAGAATACCCAGTTATTTTTCTAGCTGTCGTAAGAAAGGTGATTTCAAGACTGTGATTATCAACGTATTTTAAAGTTCTCTCTAGAAGTTGAAGTCCAAGCCTGACGATTGTTAGGCATGCACTCCGATGACTTGCTCAATCATTGGAATTCCTATTATAGTGAGCTTCCAAAGCTCGAGCAGATTTTAATTCCTAGGTAGATTACAGAATGACGATCTAGTTCGGGATGGGATATTCACGGGTTTTCGGACGCTTCAGCGAGAGCCTATTCCATATCAATTATCTTCGCCTTCTTCAAGAAGATGAGCGTACAGGAGTAACCTTGATGTGTGCAAGTGGCGACATGTTCTAACTGAGGAAAACCCAGCTGATTGTTCTTCAAGAGGTCTTCTTCCTGTACACGCTCTAAATCACTAATTATAGTGGCCCACCATGCCATGAAGAGAAACCTCTGCAATCAGATCTGGCTAATGAATTTGAATCTTGGCCAAGATTACATAAAGTTATGGCTATTGTCTACGATTTATCAAAGCTCCACTTAAGAGAATGGAAGAGTTGCCTGCTTCACGTAAAATAACTTTAACGCTTATTTTTTCATCCGTATAAATTACAGAAGCCCGTAAATGGTAGATTCTATAGGTACTAAGTACAGCCTTTACTCCAGAAATTTGCAATTTAAAAAAAGGTGAATCAATTCCAAAAAATTCTTTTTAAAAATCTGAATCCATTTCTAGATGGGTCTGATAGTCTGCGAGAAGGTGGTCGTCTCCATCAAGCTCTAATTAGTTATGATGTAAAACATCCTGTGATATTCCCTGCTAATCATAAAATTTAACTTCTTATCGCTCGACATGCACACTTGCGATCGATACATGGTGGCACTCAGCTCACTTTGTGAATTGTAGAACATTCACACACTCTAGCGTGGACTACGACTACTCCCTTTTATATTCGCTTTGCTCCAGGTAGAGGACAATGAAGTTATAAAGGGTTTAGTTTCTTGCGTAACCAGAGCTTTTCGTCTGGAATTAGTATCAGATTATACTTCCCAATGCTTCTTAGCAGACCCGAATCTACGTGGCATCTCATTCCACCAGCTGCTCTTAACTTTTACGGTCTTTGGGAAGCCGGGGTGAAAAGTCTAAAAAATAATTTACGTAGATGTGTAGGATCACATACTTTCGCGCATCAAGAATTCTCTGCAAATTTTGCTCACATCGAAGCTTGTCTCAACTCTAGAACTATTGGACCACATTCTGAAGATCCCAATGATTTCGCTTAGCTCACTCCAGGGTATTTCCTGATAAGACAGCCTCTCACAAGTCCTCCAGAGCCTTCTGTAGAAATCATACGTGAAAATAGGCTAAAAAGGTGGAAAATCGTCCAGCGTATAAATTAAGTCTTCTGGCGATGGTGGAACTTAGAATTTGTGCATGCTTTAAAGCAGCGGTACAACAGAATCCTTATATTAAAACGGGTGATATGGTACTCATCGAAAATGATATGCGGTCTCCTTCTAAATGGCAATTGGGGCGCATACTTAAATGCTACCCAGAAAAAGACGGTCCAATCCTTAACGTTTACGTTGAAACTTCCACTCCAAAATTAGATCAAGCAATTTCAAAACTTAAGTAAACTTAAGTAAACGCAATGAAGATTGATATATTAAGTCTATAAAGAACTTTTCTTACAATAATTTAACGCAAGATAAAGTTTCTAACACTCTGGGAGGCCCGCAAAATCAGCGATATCTTGCTAATTCCGTGTTAAATACTCAGCACGAAGCAGGCGGTATGTTAAAAGTGTGTAAGAATGCGTGATGTCTGAGTGTGGTTAATATGTACGCTGAATTCTAATTAGTGTTTGTGTCTAACTTATGTGACAAACTAGTCGGTATGAGTACTGTCGAGATCTGAATAGAATTTTTATCGTAACGTAGACGATTCCTTAAAGATTAAAACTATGAAAAGTGTAAAATATTAACCAATACATTAATTACATCCACTTCTAAAAAAGTGCGTACCCTTTTAATGGATTGAAAAATGACAAACAGCATTTGATATTTTAGACAAAAAATTATGTGAAGAACCACTTCTTCAGTGACCAGACTTTTTTCAACCCTTCCTAGTCACAATAGATGCCTTAGTAGTTGCAGTAGGAGGTACATTATCGCCAGAAAAAATAGGAAAAGATAAAGAATACTATACCTCTCACGCAACCTGAGCGACACCGAAAAGAAATACGATAACTATGAAAATCAAGCTGTTTTAATCATTTTCGAGAATGAATTCATTTGTACATTTGGATCCCCTAAAGGAGTACTAACAGATCAGGGTAGAGATTTTTTTAACAATCTGTTGAAAAGACAATCAAAACTTTTTCGAATCAGACAATTTCACGAACAACAAATCACCTTTTAGGAGAATACCTCTAACAATTCGTTTTCAAAAACTCAGAATGGGACGATTGGCTTGAATTAGCAATGTCCTAATACAACACCTCATACAACACCAGCGTACATGAAGGCATAAAAGGCAACCCTTCTTAGTTTTTGGTGAATTAGCTCGTAAACCCTATAGCAAAACCCCATCTCAACATTAAAAATTTCCAATATGTGATGATTACTTTATAAACTTTGTAAGAAAACTTCATTAAATGAGAGCACAAGCAAGGGCAACCTTATACCCGTAAAAGAAAAATCTAAAGTGTACAGTGAATAGAAAATAAACCGGCCGGAAGTAAAAACTGGAGATATTGTATTTCTATTAAGACGAAAACCAAGCACCAAATTCCTATAAACGATTAATCCTGTGTTTAAGACTCTCAGACCATAATATTTTAGCGGATGTCTAAGCACACATGAAATAAAATAATGAATAATAATAACGAAATTATATAGTTAAACGTTTATCTTTTTCCTGCTGGCCTTGAAAAATTGATTTGCTTACACTTCCATTTTTTTACAGAATTTTCTTAAAACTAGGCCTTAAAAACTAACTAACTATGCACACCTTATCTCTAAGACCGCTTGCTCTTATTGCATTGCCTTCCTCGCTTCGCCTCGCCTCTCACGCATGCCCGTACTTTCCCCCTTTGCCTCGCATTGCCAAACTCTGCCTCCGTGGCTAATACCTAATACTTATCTACTATTTACAATGTTTACATTTTACTTATATCTACTTCCTCACCTATTTACCATACGACCTTTTCTATTCCTCGCACCACCTCCTGGCACTCCTCCAACCAGTGCTCCACTCTTTCATCGCCGTTCTCGCACAATTCACAATCCTCTTCTCCATAGATAGCCAGAACCTATTAAAACCCTCCATGCAACCACATCTCATCCTCGCTATAAGCTCCTTACTTCGTTTCTCTTCTTTCTCACATAAATATTACGCTGTCTCCCTTGGCATAATCCACCAATCATTCCCGTTACACCTTGACTCTCTTATTCACTCCTCCCCTGCTGTCTTCTCTCTCTCCATGCCGTTTTTCTCAACCATCTTATATATACCTTTCTTTCTTCCTCCTGTATCCTTCTCTCTTATTCAATCTACAGTCTATTCGTTCTTCCCTTTCTACCTCCATCTTCCCATCCCCTCTCCTGCTCGCCTTCTTACACTAGCACTCCCTAACCAGCTTACTTCCCACCTCTTCCAAATGTATCCTATTTACCTCCTTACTTTTCTTCCACCACCACACCTCCACTCCATAAAATAAGACACCCATCACTAGCGATTTGAACAATTTCATTCTCCTTCCAAAATCATCTGCGAAAACTTCTTTCCCAGCCCCCACACCTGCCTCATATAACCTATTCTTATCCAGGTATCTTCTCAACCTCTTCATCACTTCCTTTCAGACCTCCTCGCTCTATGCTAGCAGCACTATATCATCTGGATACGCGAATGACCATATCCTAACCCCTCCTACCCTAACTCCATCCAAACATTCCGGCCGCTGGGCTTACTTTCCATATCCGCAATTAAAATCGCAAAAATCATTAAGCTAAGCGGACACCCTTGCCAAAACCCCCTATCCATCCAGAAACCCTTTGAATTTCGCTCCCCTCCTGTCACCCTATCTTTCGTTTCTTCACATACCTCCCTTAACCTCCCGATCAGGCCTCTCACCACTCCCCTCTCCTCCATCGCCTCCCACAACCTCCCCCTATCCACCGAAGGGAACGCGCCTTTGAGATCCACAAAAAAACGCATACACTTCAAAGCCCTCCTTCGCTAATTCTCTTTCCACCACGTGCCTGAAGACGTAAATATTGTCCATACTGCTCCTGCCCTCCCTAAAGCCCGTCTGCGCCTCCGGCAATATTCCTTTCTCCTCGACATCCATCTGCCGCCTATCCGCCAACACCATCGCGTAAGCTTTGTACGCCGTATTCGTTAGCGTAATCCCTTTATGATTTTCCTGCCTATCTCTATCCCCTTTTTTATACAGTGGTGCAATGAAACCCTCCCTCTACCTTCTTGGTGGAGGGAGGGTTAGTCTTCACTAACCCCTTCAGCCTCTCCCTAACCTCCTGTTTACTTAACAGCCACGCTTCGTACTCTATCCTGTCCAGCCCTGCGGCCTTAGACCTTCTCAACTTCCTTAACTGCTTCTCTATTTTCTCGTAATACATCACCTCTGCATCTACCTCCATCGTTCTTCTTATCCCCTCATCTCTAATTCGTGAATCTGAGCCCTCAAATGATTCTTCAAGAAATTCCCTCCACTCCTCACTCCCTGTCTTCTCGCTCATCCCCACCTTACGTTTCCTAAACCTATTTATCATCTTGCGCACGTCCCCTTCCGTCTTAACACTTCTTAACTCCTCTTACAGATCTTTCCCTTTTTTTGCTTATTCTTTTTACACATCAACCTAAAGTATTTCCTCATTTCTACGTACTCCTCCCTTTCGCAGTTCCTTTTTTCCACTTCTTGTACTTCGTTTCCCTTTCTTTTCATCTTTTTACATTCCTCACCTTCCACCACCCTTCCCTCATATCCACAATCCTAATGGTTGATGGTCTGATACTATCCTTCCTTCTACTGCGAATTTCTCCGTCTCCTCCTAACCTTACATATTTATGACCAGATATTCTATCACGGATACCCCCACCTTACTGTGGTACGTGTATTCTCCCTCTTCGTCCCCTGTTACCATACCATTCGTCATTTCCCAGCATCTATCCTCCATCCAGTCCCTCAGAATATTCCCCTCTTTATTTATTACCTTATCCTTCGATCTTCTTTCAAAACTCTCTCCTTCCCTGTAAAGGCCCCCTTCGCTCCCCATTCTTGCATTAAAATTCCCTTCCAGTACTACCATACACTCCTCCCGTTCGTCTAGCAAGTCTTCCACCCTTTCCTTAATTCTTTCCATCCCACACCTACTGTATACTGTCACAAAATTGCACATCATCCCTCCTATCTTTACTGCCCTCCTTTGCACTACTTCCCCCTCTCTCCCGCCATGAGCAGCACCTTCACTACTCCACCACCATACTTTACCACCACCTCTCTACTTTCTACGAAACAAGAACCTCTGCACCACCTTCAACACCCCTTTCTCCTCGTCCGATACCCACATGTTCTCATATACTTTTATTTTCCTATAGACTAAATTTGCCGTTCTCCCTTCACTCCTCTCCCTCCTAGCTCTGTCGTTCAGCATTGTTTGTACATTCCTTTCCTTTCACGTCAAATCGTGGTCGATGAAAACTCCCTTATCCTTTATGCTATTCTTATTTCGCATTACGCCGAACTTATCTTCCCAACGCTGCAATTCTACAATGGCCACTTCAGTACAGTGAAAAGTTTCAAAAAGTGCATCAAATGTGGATACAGAGCACCGAATCAATATAATAAATTCTAACCAAAATTTGTGTATCTTAGGAAACCACTTTGACGTTAAAAATCTCTGTTGAACTACAACTACGCGCTTAAAGATATGCAAAACAAAAGTACACTTCCTCGGGAATGTAAAATTTTATCATATAAGACCAACATTCAAGATCAGATTGCTTCTTACTGCGTCAAATAACTGTAAACGGCCATTTAGTAATTCAAAACGGCGCTACAAAAAAATTACCTGAACGTAAAGCGCAGCACTAAATACCCTCCGTTTAATAATGCGAAATTATGTCCCTCGCGAGAATGTTAATTCAGAAACTTACACGGAAAAAAACCAGACATTAGATCAGCAAGTACAAACTGATCCTCGCCCAAAGCTAGTGGCTTGACAAATTCTTGTAAATATTGCAATACACAAACATTTGATTGCATGTTCAAAACATTTTTCAAAAGAACGACTAGAATAACAAAACTATAATCATTTAAAATTGCATGTAAAACACGTTAATCTTTTAGTTTTCTCTTCTCTCAGCCGTTCGCGAAGCAAAATTAGTCACCCACTTCTAATTGGGATTTCTCTAATAGAATTCCTCATTTTCCGAACATGGCCAAATCGAACCCCCTATATAAATATCCCAATCTCCCATTCGCCATATGCGACCCTAAACACATTTTAACCGACAATTATAAAGAACTTTTCGACTATCATATGCATACTATACAAACAATTAAATGGATTATATTCCTGGATTGTATTTCTTATGTAACACTTAAAACAGATAAAAACCCAATACCACAGAAAACTCGACATAACGGTATAATGAAAGAATATACTTACCTATCGTAACTACTCATTTTGATTCAGACCTGTCTATTCCTTAAACACGTGTTTCTGGTCAATGTTGGCCCACAAAAATGTAAATTAATTAATAATAATATACAAATACCTAGCCATGGATGGAAACAGCAATAGTCTTAAAATTAAATTACAATTATTATCATTCTTGACAACAAATTCTTTGACATACAATTTTGGACAAATAAAATTTAGAGCAATGTATAAAATGGAGGCTCTCCTCTTTCGTCTATTATGTTCTAGATGTTTTCATTAACTTGTAACTGATGAGGCCCTACGTTGACGGTTGAAACGTCCTTAGGTTTTAAAATAAAAACAATGACCAGAAAGCTGAAAAAACACGAAACACCTTTTATTATAAACGTTTTTCTTCCATCTATAATCAAAATATTCATATAACAGTTGTTCCTCTAATGGACAGATCAAATTACATAATATAAAGATACACTTTATATTATGTATTTTTTTTTTTTTTTTTTTTTGTTATATTCAAGTCAAAATGAAATCCTTTTATATTTAAATTTCATAGAGAAGTATTCCTAACTCTAAAACAAAAGAATTCTTTAATTTTAATTTTGAATCCGTGAGATAGGTGGTTACAGTCAGCAATGGACTCAATACGACGATCCAGCGAAAGTCTTCTGCACCCTCAAAACACGGAGTGATCCAAGGACGACCGCCTTCTGCATTTTCCCCGCAAGTGTCTTATCATTTCGACGCAACTCCCGTATAAGGTCTTTCTACCTCTCTTTCTTTCCATTCTCCTTGGCTGTGATGTTTTTATCGGCTGGTGTGGAAAATTCGATAACAAACATGGTTCGTTTCTCGAAGTAAAGGAGAACTATGTGAGGCCTCGAGAGCATGATGGAAAGAATTATCGAGAATATGCAGTTCCAGTATATGCGGCAGTATATGCCGCAGTTCGCCACGGAACAGTCGGACCCTGGAAATGAAATTCCTGCCAACTGTTAACGGGCGATTTTAATGCCAGAAACACTCAATGGAATTTCTTTTCTAATAACGTAAATGTTAATGCGTTAGTTAAAAATTTTCTCAAATTAGACATTTATGTTGTGGCGCCTGAACTCCCCATCCACATTCCTAAAGTAGATCGACCTAGTGTACTCGACCAATTTCTCATTTAAAAATATAAAAAATTACGATAAGCCATTATCTTTACAAATCTTAAAGTCAGACCAGTCCTCATGAAATTATCCTCTAGACTTATTGACATGCCTACCCAAGAAATGCTGCCACTTGTATTTGTTAAATTATGAAGCTACTTTAAAGCAATATCTTCTGTAATAACTTTGTATTAATTTCCCTCTGAATATGCTCTATACTTTCTTATTGCCCAGACTAATGCTACACATTTTTGTTCTGAAGCAGAGTATTTACGTTCTTCGCTATTAAGACCTCTACTTGCAAATGCTATTACGAAATTTTCACCATTTATATTTTTCGTTAATACAGATCCTAATCCTGTATCACTAGGATCGGTTTCAAGTTGGAATGGAGTTCCAAACTCAGTGCAGGCAAGAATATGCCATTGTTAGTAGGTGTTTAATAGTCGCAAATGCTTGTTCCTGTTTTTCAGTCCATTCTCACTTTACTTCCTTGTTTAATAGCTTTTGCAGAGGTTCTATTATTTCTTCAAATTTTGGAATAAATTTTCCATACCATGATGCTATTCTTATTAATCTTTGAATTTGATGAACCGTTTTTGTTCTTGGCAAATTTAAAGCAGGTTCAATTTTACCCTCGTCCATTTGTAGGCCTTTATCATTAACTTTATGTCCCAAGTACTTCATTCCGGAACAAACAAATTCACATTTGTCCAAACCTATGGTTCAACCTGCATTTTTAATATTATCTAAAACAATCTCTAAATATTTATAATGTTCTTCAAAATCTTTCAAGACTATTATTATATCATCATGGTAGCCAAATACGTGTGGCTAATATTTGCCGACATTATAGGAATTGGGTATAAATCTTTCTTAGTTATTTTATTACCTTTCCTAAAATCCAAATAAAATCTGTATCTCGCATTATGTTTTTTATCATTAAGATAGGATTCGAGCAATCACTATTAGATGTTTCTATAATTTTTTCTTCTAAAAGTCTGTCTACCTCCTCATACATAAATTCTGTTATTTTGGGTGATACATAATAATATCTTTGCTTGATTGGTTTATGACGTTCCACATCTATTTTATGGCTAGTTAAGTGTTTAAGTCTCAATCATGTTCCCTGGTCTTTTCTTTTAATCAAGTTTTCTAATTGCACATGTTGTGCAATTAACAAAATTCTCTACTAACTGGCTCAAGAGTTTAACATCGCCCGCACACCACCCCTCCCTATCACCCACAAGCGAACCCCCTGGAAAGGGTTAACAGAATCCTGAAAACCATGATAGTGTCATATATCGAGAAGGACCATGGTGCCTGGGACCAGCACCTTTCCGAATTTCGATTCGCGTACAGTACAGCCCACCATACCTCGCTCAAGTCCTCCCCTGCCTTCTTAAATTTCGGAAGATATCCGCAACCCATAAATTCGCAAAAATTCCGATACACTGCCGAACCCGAAATAGACCGGCACAGACCTTTTAGGGTCCGCAAAGGAGGTTAAGTTCTCTCCCGGTCTCGAGTCTTCTCCTCCAAAATTTGAAACATTTCCGCAAAACTGTGCCTCCGATATAATAGCCCCTATCGAGTCTCGAAAACGTTATCGCCCACAGTCTACGAACTTTCGGACCTTGCCTACAGAAGCACAGCTTCTGCAGGAAACGGTGGAGAAATTCAACCTGGTGCCCCAGAGACCTTTCGCCCTAACCTCCGGTCGACCCAAACCTACTTCAAGGAATGAAGGAAGAGGACCGCCCCCGCGGAAACCCAA
>CAKNWW010234747.1:6178-17571 GCA_932074435.1 Andricus kollari
TTGTGCGTGCGCTTGTGCTTGATGATTGTGATTGTGCGTGCGCTTTGCTTGTGCGTGCGCTTGTGCTTGATGATTGTGATTGTACGTACGCTTGTGCGTGTGCTTGGGCTTGTGCGTGCGTTTGTGCTTGGTGGTTGTCATTATGCGTGCGCTTGTACTTGTGCGTGCGCTTTGCGTGCGCTTGTGCTTGATGATTGTGATTGTGCGTGCGCTTTGCTTGTGCATGCGCTTGTGCTTGATGATTGTGATTGTGCGTGTGCTTGAGCTTGTGCGTGCGCTTGTGCTTGTTTTATTCAAGAAGCCATTACAAATATTAATCCACATTTATTAACGATCAAAAAACATTTCAGAATTTTAAATTTGAAAAAGGGTTAGAAGGAAGATTTTTTTTTATAACACTTCATTTTTAAAAACATTCTTTCTGTGTTAAATCTCATGCTTTTATATGACTTTTTTTAAATTTAATAATAATTTTTCGTCATGATTATAAAACAAGAAAAGAAATTGTTAAAAGAAAGAGGCACATGTATAAGAGATATTTTGATGTGTGTGAGGACAGAAAGAACCTCAAGAAAATAAGATTGAAAGAAAAGCTTTCTGCATAATAGTTTAAAAAATGGAACCTTCGCATTTTTAAGAACTGTTAACAAAAAACAACACATCAACACAGCAAATTTTATTTTTTAATGTACGTCTACATACCAAGACCTGAGTTTAGCTAACTCCAAAAAAATTAGACTAACAGAAAAGCTTTCAGCATTGCGATATAAAAAAACGAAAAGTTTCCAGCACAGTGATCTCGAAAACGAAATTTCCTCATTTTCCTTATTTTGTGCACACTGATAACAAAAAATCAATGCTATGAGGTAGAAAATTTTATTTTTCAATTCAGATCTAGATGGCAAGACCTTCAATTTGAGTCACGCCCTAAAAATCGGACGAATAGAAAAGCTTAAAACATATAGTGATCTAAAAAAATAAATTTCTTCATTTTTCTTATTTTTTACCTTTAGTAACACAAATTTATCACTATATGCAGAAACCTTCAATTTCAGACTCATCCAAAGAAAACTGGACTAAAAGAAAGACTTTCATCATGGTGGGCTAACAAACGAATTTTCCCGATTTTTCTAATTTCTTATTCACTGATACGAAAGAAACAATACTATAATGGTTATCTAAAAACCAAATTGCCTCATTTTGTACCTCTGTAACCCTTAATTTAAAAAAAAAAAACGGTTTTTTTGAGATGTCAGATTTTTTTAATCTACATCGAAATGCCAAATGCTTCAATTTTAGACATCTTCCAATACATTCGGACCAATAGAAAAGCTTTCAACATATAATGGTCTTATTGGTGTTTTCGAAGCCTGTGTAACGCAGAAGATGCAGCATTATTATAAAGCTGGAGCGACTCTTTGAACGGGAACATAAAACCCCATCGGTTAGCGATCAGCTCGTTCATTGGAATAAGCGTTCCGATGTCAAATATGCGTGCTATAACATTTTTCCTATTTCTATCAAACATTGGACGAACATTATTATTCACCAAAACGCCAATATAGTTCAAACCATCTTTTTTCAGTTGATAATCTACCGGGCTTGATGGTAGATGTAATGGTACAAGATAATTTTCGTGATCAGCGTAATAATAAATATCAGGACGTCCTCTATATCTATAAGGCACATTAGGCTGCATATCAATCGACGATAAACCTAATTCTGTAAAAAGAAATGGGATTGAATCAATTTTTATGCTTAAAATATGTCTATCTTGTATCTTGAGAGAAAAAACGTTTTTCATTAGGGGCTGTTCAAAAAATACGTCAGGACATCTTAAAAACTTATTCCACCATCACCCTTCTTTAGCACACAAAGATTGAATCCCCCATGGTGACGTCATACTTAATAAACGTCATAAAATAAATAACCCAAAATGCTCTCAAAACAGAGGAAACAGGATCATTATTCATCAAAATTTCATTTTCAACCAAAATAGATATATTTTCATCTTAAAAAAAATTATTTTTCATCCAAATAGATGACTTTTCAACAAACAAACAAATTAATGCCATACCAAGTATTTGCATTTAAAACCAACTAGTTAAGTTTTCATGTAAAAGACAAAAATTCACAACAAATTGGTTGAATTTTTAACCAAATAGTTAAATTTTCAACCTGAAAAGATGAGTTTTCAACCAAATTGTCGAATTAAAAACAAAAATTAAACTTCAACCGCAAATAGTTGAATTTTTAAACAATTAATTGATATTTCAACCAACACATTTTTTATTTTTAATATTTATTAGTTATTCATGAAAGTAAATTAAAAATACTAGTTTAACTTTCAAGAAAAGTATAAAATTGATTTTCATAAATGAGTTTTCAGTTACATGAAAATCACGTTGAATTACCAGTACCTGAAACTTTAGGTTGTGTAAATGTAATTAGATTTTTAATTTAAAGGTGCTTGAATTTTCAAAAATTTTCTAACAGTGTATTTTTTAAATATTGTGTGAGGGTGCGCCAAATTCTAAAACTTTGTTACAGTACTATTAATTCACTTGAAATATTATAGATATGAGATTATTATATTTACCAATAGAATTAAGCAAAGCGATTAAACCAAAAACGATATGCATTTGCTCTGGATGGTGAAAGCAGATTGTGTAAATTAATGCTTCATTACCGAAAATATACTAGTCATTCTAAATTATTGCACACATTTTTAGGACGAATTGCATTAGTGACTTTCATTTTTTTAGATATGTGTGTTTCCTTAATGTGGTTTATGGTATGTGTATACTGTAGGATGACTGCAAGAACTTTTATCATGCAATTCAAAGATGAATATAATGTGCAATCATGAAAGGCAAGTAATTTAATGACCTAATCTGTCGTCCAAACAGAAAAAGTAGTAAGTACATTTTGGATGAGTCCTTTGTCAACCCAACCTCAAATTTATATTCTTCACTATTTACAAAATAGGTCTTTGTTTGCTTATCGTTCGAATGTAAAAAACATATGTTCACTTAATTGTTCTTTTGAAAAGTTAATTTTATAAAACTCATTTACATTTTGCTTTCGCAACTTATCACTGATTGTAGATATGATAGACGAAAGATGTATACCAGATGCGGTAACTATACATTCACATTGAAAACTGAGAATAATGAAATAATTTCACATCAGTAGATAAAAGATAACCATATTTGGCCAAGATTCTTTGATTTTATTATCCATTTTTTTCTGTGATATATGAAGAATCCTTAATGAGAATATAAAATTTGCGGTTATGTTGACAGGGAACTAAGTCACAATGTAGCTTTGATACTTTTCTTGTTTGGACGGCAGTAATATCTTAATAATCCATTAACTGCGTAAAATATGACGTCGTCAGTTACGGACAATATAAAATTATCGTTTGCTTTATACTGTATACTTGTGCTAATACTTATTTCCAATTGCATAAACTTAAATAAATTAAATTTATTTCTGCATATTTTAGTAAATTTTTATTTTACTAACCGTAGTTCATGATACTGATACTGCCCACGAATCATGGTGTTATGATAAACTATAAATAATATCATAAATATTTTTGATTCTGAAGTATAAACAAACAATTAATATGTGATAACCATTTTTGAATAATCATAGATGCTGACATTTTATTTCGGATAACAACAATAGGGCATTTATCGGCATTTATCGAATTTATCGACTCATCACAAACAAATGTTTGTATCACGGAAACCACAAATTCGAGCAATGTTGACATATATCGCACCTTTTTCCTGCAGATGTTATGAAAATGATTTGTCCAATCTCTCAATCTAGAGCAGCTGAAATGGTATGAATAGGCTGTTTCGTTAAAACTGTTACAATTTTGAATGCTGATGAGTTTGCAATTATAATACAAAAATACTTAACTCAGGGTATTTCTATAATTGAACCATTTAAATTCTTGTTTTTCCAGAATAAAATCCTACCAACCCCATCCCACTCTTTTCCCTTTCCACTCCCAGTTGTATATTTATAGAGAATGTAGTATTTTTTCTCAGTGTATGGTACCGAACTGTCTACTGGACCAGTATTGGAGTTTTGCCAATACTGGGATGCTACTACAATATTTTCACCTGCGATCCTGCCTGCATTTACGCGTGAGAATAAACTATAAAGTGTAGGATAAGTATTCGTCGGCCAGCCAAAGGCATGCCATCGTTTTCCTGATGAATTTTTCAGAAAATTCCTATCCTGAAGGAATTCAACGTCCGTCCTTCGCAACCGCCTATCTAATGCAGCTCATTAAATGCACACGATACCCCAAGCAACGATTATATGAACGAGCTGCATACGTGTGTGCTTACCTGTCGTGCCTAGTCGTATTAACTATAGATGCGTTTACGCAGGTAGATGACAGCCTAATGCGATGATATCTCGATGATTCCAAGACTTATTACATCGATAGCGAATCACTAGGACATGTCTGATGCATTCAGAGAAAAGCAGGAAGTTCAAACGTTGCATTTAACGAAAGACATAAAGATTCAAGATTCAAGGAGAGAACTTTGAAACATTTATTTGCGAAAATTTGTCAAAGTAGGCACCGCGCGACTACAAAAAATTGTTTTTGTAGCCCATTAGGACGTTAATTAAGTCGTTAAAATCTTCCCCTCCCATACTTCACTCTCCTACTCCCCCTCATTCCCCCCTCCCTATCCCTACTCCACCTACTTCCCCTCGCTTCCCCTACTACCCTTTCCTCATAATCCCCCTCCTAACCCCTCACTTCCCTTGCTCTACTTTCTCCGATCCCTCACTTCACTTCTCCTATTTGCCCTCCCCGCCGCTCACTTCCCATCCCTTACTAACCCTCGCTAACCTTTCCGTACTCTCTCTCTATTCCCCTTCAACCCCTGCGTTTCTATCTACTTGCCATCCATTCCTATACTTCCCCTCCCCTCACTTCTCAAATTCTCCCCAACGCTCACTCCACTTGCCCTCCCGCCCTTCCTCTCTCTTCCCCTCACTTCCCCTACTTCTTATACCCTCATCTCCTGTGCTTCGCACACTTCCCCTCATTTCCCCACGATTCATCTACCTCCCCGCCCCGCACTTTCCCCACTTATTCTTACTTCTACTACCCTCGCCCCCCACTTCTTGTCACTACAATACTTCCCATACCCTACATCACCTCACTTTCCCTAATTCTCCTACTTCCATCCCTCTATCCTCCTACTTTATCTTCCCTTTCTTTCACTTCCGCCATTTATCCTCGCTCCCCCTAATTCACTTTCCTCATTTCTCCTATTTCCATTATATTGTTATATTACTTACGAATAATAAGCATTTAAAAAAACTAATGTTGTGTATTTTTCTGTTTGTTTCAGGTAAGCGCCAACATTTTTTCCATTGGTCCTGAAGGGTGAGATAATTCGGTATTTTTATTGATCTCGCAATTATGATTCGCGAGCTGCGCGCTCGTGAAGTTTCTCCTCAGCAGTAAATTTCTCTATAAATATTTCAGGGTGGCCTCTAGAAACAAAAACAAATTTCTTGTGTATTCTGGTAGGTAAACATTTTTCCAGGTCCTTAAAATTAAAAAAAGTATCCGATAAGATTGGTCAATTTAAAATTAAAAACCTGCAAGCCTGAAGAATTTAATGTTTGTAAAAATTCAACAATTCCCAAAGCTAAACCATTTGAGTTTCAAGACCCCAAAAATTAAACTGGTTTAAAATTGAAATCTTATTCTTAAATCAGTATCTTAAAACTAAGACCCTGAAAATTAGTCATTTTGAAATAAGTGAATGTATGAACTAAAATTTGGTTCGGTTGAAATTTTGAAAACGATACCAAGGTTTAAAATTAAAAAATTTAAAATGATTGCCAGATGCATTGTGGAAAGTGTCGAACCAATGATTTGCCGCGGCTTTTGCTTTGTGGCCGAGCAACTTGAAACATGAAAGTCTCGGTTGAGCGAAGGAAGACTGCCACGCCCCCGACTTCTCATCTTTACGCATCTCATTCCGTGACGAGTACGGAGGCCATGGGCCATGGGCATAGTGCTAAGGCTTCATGAACGCAACTACCTTTATTTTTCCATTCAACATTTTTAAACTGATATTCTACAATCTACATCGTGTCAACGTTATTAAAAAATTAATCGCTACAAAAAATGGTTTCGTAGCCTATTAAGACGTTAATGACGTCGTTCAAATCTCCCCCTCCTATACTACCACATCCCCACTCCCTCTTCTATACATCCCCACCCCCAATCCCTATCCTTTCCCCTACTTCCCATATCTTCCCCTACTATCTCTCCCATTACTCTCGCTTCACTTCCCCTACTCACCCCACTTTCCCACTACCCCTCCCCACCCTCACCCGTCTCACCCGTTCTTCACTTACCCGCCCTTGCCCTGCTTCCCATCCCTGCCTCGCTACCACGCACTTCCTCTACTGCCCCTCCCCTCACTTCCCCTACTTACCATCACGGGAAAAAAGTGGGACGGACGGACATCCGACCAAAACTATAAGGGTTAGCACGGGGCTTCGAAACCAGTGATGGGAAGTGACTACTTTTGTGGTTACAATAGTGGTAACCAACTTACTTTTGTAAATAATTAACGAATTGGTAACTAGTTAATTTTTTTTAGTAACAGTAACTATAAAAATCATTACTTTGGAAACATAGTTCAGCCACAAGTATTTTTTTATGAGAACAAGTCAATTTTATTGCTTTTTCAGCTATTTTTTCATTTTCATTGTTTAAATTGTGGCGGATAGTTTTAGACAAATTCTTTAGTGCGGCGAGAATCATACTGAACTTGAAAAAGTAACCATAAGTGACTAATTTCTGACCCAAACAGTTACTAAAATTAACTAAAAGTTACTAATGTGCATCAATAATAATGTGACTGATGTTCTTCTTATTTAAAAAGAATTCGATGAAGCTTATCAGAATTCTAGGTGCATTTTAAAGATTTAAAAATAAATTTAAACATTTTTTAAAGCAAATAAATTCGAAATAAAATTCGAGTTATTTAAGCGGAATTACGGAAAAATGAGAAGAATTCGATGAAATTCATAAAAATTCAAGGTTAATTAAAGAAAATATTGTGACTATTTAAAAAATTGAAGTAAATTGAAAAAAAAATTATTCGAAATATTCCACTGCTTTCTGTAAAATTGGAGTGAATTTATAAGAATTCAAGGGAATTTGAAAGAATATGATAAAATACTTATGAATTTACGATGATTTCAGACAACTTTAAGGTGAATGAGAGTGAAAAAAATCAAAATAATTCCAAAGAATTTTAAAAACATCCAAAGGAGTAAATTTACAATAACTTGAAGGAATTCAAGAGACTTTGATGGAATTCCTAAGAATTAGAATGAATATAATATTTTTAAATTTTATAAAGAAAAACATTTCCATCGAACTAAGTAAAATGGGAGCAAACAGAATTCAGGGTAAATTCAATAGAAATTAACTAAATTCAATACAATTAAATAAAAAAAAAACGAATTAAATCAAATTTGAATAAATTTAGAGAAATTTAACGGAAACGAAAAGAAGTCCTTGAAACTCATAAAAATTTAAGGTGAATTAAAAAAAAAAGATTCAGGTGAATTGAAAACAGTTCAGAAAAATATTTTAAAATTCATTCAGTTTATTTGAATTTGAAACTAATCAGGACAAATTCCAAAAAAATTGATCAAATGCTTAAGAATTAAAGGCGAATTTCAAAGACTTCAGGGTGAATTAAAAAAAGAAATAAATTGAATTGAGTAGAATCAAGTAAACTTAGACGAATTTAAGGGAATTCAGAAAAATTCAGGGTTTAATAACAAAATTCAAGAGAGTTCTAAAGAATTCAACGGAATTAAAAACAATTCAGGGTAATTTAATAAGAATTTAGGCTGAAGAACAAATAAATTCAAATTAATTCACAAAAATCCAAAATATTTAATTGATTCTAGTGAAATTGGAATGAATTTAGAAGAGTTGAAGGGGATTCAAGTGAATAGAACAAAATGTGTTAAGCCCGAAAAAATTTCATTAAAATCAGTTCAGATAAATGGGAGTGAATAGATATAATGAATAAGAGTCTGATGAAATTTATAAGAATTCAAAGTGAATTTAAAAGACGTTAGGGTGAATTAGAAAGAAATTGAACATCCAAAAAAAAGCATTGAATTTAGTGGATTTCAAGGAATTCAGATTGAATTCAAAATAGTTAAAGGAATTAGAAACAAATCAATAACATCTATAAATCATTGGGTCCTCTGTTTTTATTTATTGAAAGAAGTGACAAAACTTACCTTATTATTTTAAAAAGCGACTATAGTGAATTTATCTTAAAAAGGTGACTAAAAGGTGATTCAAGAAAAAAATGGACTAAAAGTTACATAAGTGTTTGTATGGCAGACTTGAATACACACAGAAATATGCATTAATTATTTCCAAAATAGAAAAGTGACTAAAAAAGTAACGACAGTTAAATTTTTCGCAAAAGTAACTAAGAAAAGGTTAAATTTTGAAATGCTAACGATAGCGTTAACTAATTCCTTTTAAAAAGAAACTTACCCATCACTGCCATAATAAAATCAAAAAGCTTCTTTCTTATAATTTCTAATTTGAAAATCAAAACCACTTTATACAGGAAAATAACTATTGTAAAATAGTTGTTAATGGAATGATTTTGGCGTTAGGGTCCAAAAGAGTTGAATCAAATTAGTTAATAATTGAACCAAACCTTGCGGCACATAATGATGGCCCTCTTCAGTGGATTTATTTATTCTGTAACAAATTACCCATGGACGAGAGCCACCATTGTGTGCCGAAACGTTTGGTTCAATTATTTACTAATTGCATTCAATTTTTTTGGACCCTAAAGCTAAAACCATTCCAACAACAACTATTTTATCATTTTGTTCTTAAAGGTCAATATAATCCCCCACTGATTATTATGTACAATTATTATTCTTTTATTCGCTATTAAAGAAAGAATTTTATAATTATTGAGATTTTTAACAAGTGGTAAAAAAGCAGTACCATCCAGCTTCTTCTTCATTACCTTGTCATTAAACAATTCTACGAAGTTCATAATTTAACAAGCCTTTCAAAAACATTTTCTGGAATGTCACTTTGCGTTACGGTTTTCGTGATTAATAGAATCGCGTAGGGAAATGATTAAAAGTTAAATGTTTCAGACCACCTTGCAGACGATGTGTGCTTTATAAAACGCGTCAGACGATTCTATTTTAAAATACGAGTAATCGACTCTAATGGAGCATTGTAAATGATCCTAGGAATTGTGGGCTTATAACGAACCTCGAAATACTTCTCACCATATAATAAAGTCCCTGTACAAACGATATTTCTTTTTGCGGCGTTGAAGGAGAAGAAAAATCTTGTGCTCCCTCGAGATTCAGAGATGCATGATTGATTATGCACGTCTTTTCAGACTGGAGACGTAAAAATAAATGATAAAGGGTGACCGCTCTCAATGGAAGCGGTTAATTCGAAATGCGCCCTGAAAAAATGACAACCTAATAAATCGTTTTCGTGCCTAAGAATGGAATTGACGAAAATACTGATGTGTGAATCTTCAGTTTAATGTGGCTTCCATTCACAATAAAATACATCATGTATCACTTCAGGTTGGATAGATTCTAACCTAGGCGTTCTAAGCAACTAAGTGGCGTCAATTTAGTCATTTTTTTACCGAGACTGAAATTCAGACTTATTTGGAACCAGTCGTACTTTTTCGGAAAAAAGTACGACGGACGAACGAACGGACAGTCGGACACCTGACCGAAACTATTAAGAAAAGAGTTTCTGCCCGGGGTTACGAAACCCTAAAATTGTGAGATGCAAACCCTTTTGAGTTTTGAACTCAATCGATATCCACAGCGATATGATTGAGGCTCCCGTGCCAACGGTTAGGTACATTATTTTTACGGAGGGTTCGTAATATAATTCTTACATTTCCTTAAAACAGGTCGTGCATCCAAATAAATATCTATGTATAGAAAATGAGCATTTTCGAGGAGATGGAATCAAAAAGGGTTGATAAATGCGAAACGAAAATCATACGAAGCGGAGTTTCATCAAGTCGGAAACATCGATCTTGGGAGGAACGCGTCGAAGGTCGAACCCCGCCGGAAGGAGAAATATCCTGGTCACCTTCGCCGTCGCCACTGAAAGGTGCGCATGCCGGAGGGTGCCAGTGGTCGGTAATGGGCGAATGTTGCTGATGATTTTTTAGTGGTCCCGGGCATTGGTCACTGAGTAATGATGCGCGTTCGAGATAAGAGCGGCATCGCGAGTGAACGCGAGCGTGTAGAACGCGTGATGGGTAGATTCAGTTTCAGAAACTCACCTGCAACAGAGAAAGAGCGCATGATTGTGGGAGTGACTAGGGGAATGAGGAGTAAAGCGAAACGTGTTAAAACACGATGCTGCAGGCGTCATCACCCATGCATCTCGAGCACTCGATATCGCTCTTCTCATGCAAAAAGAAACTGAGCTGCAAAAAATTTGCTTCTTTATAAGCCCGTTCCAGGGATCATAGCGCTTCAGTAGCTCAATTTTAGGTAAAAAAGGGGATTAACAGAAAATTTTATTTATTATTAAAAACTTTTTATAGCGAACCGTCACGTGCGCTGGCTTTTTGATGCTATGCACCTGGGGTGATTGCTAGCTACACATCTCTTATTTGTTTCAATTTCTGGATCCCGGGTAGTTAAATAAGTTACGCACCTACCCCGAAAGGATTTGGCTTAATGGTATAATTATAATTATTATTAAAATTATTATTATATCAAGTGGGTCTCTCGTGAATATTGTACAAAAGGGCCTTCCAAGAGTAACGCTTTTTGTTTACCACGTTTTCTATACATTTTTGTGTTAAAATTTATTGTTTAACTAACTTTGGAAAATCTGAAGAAATTACTATTATTTAAAAAAATGTATATTATTTGTTTTTGATTTCTTAGACGTTTAAATTTGTTTCGAATGTATTCTTATCAGTTGAAATTATAGTGTAAAAACAGATCAAAAATTATCATTCACGAAAATGACTAAAATATGAAGATAATTATTTTTTTAAATACACATTTTGCTCAGATTTAAAACAGAGCTCCATAAGAATCAACTGCAAATTAATCATACTTTATTAGAGGGTCATAATATACTTTTCTTTCTCGTTTTTCACTTTAATGTGAACTGAACCCTAATAAGACAATTTTACTATTTTTGGTTGAAAGCACATTCCTTCTGGTCATAAATTCGACTATTTGATTGAAAACTGAATCATTTTGTTAAAATTCATCTTTTTTAGTCGAAAATTTAATTGTTTTTTTTAACATTCGTCTTTTTT
>CAKNWW010234795.1:367-11793 GCA_932074435.1 Andricus kollari
AATTTTAACATTTCAAATTGTAACTTGTGCAAGGAAACCCGTAAATGCCACTCTTATGGGTCCCCAAAGAAAACCCCACGATGGAAAAATTTGAATTTTACGTAATATTGCGGTTTATTAACGCTTTTTGAAAGGTGTTTTTTTCTCATAAATAATCAATAAACGGTAACGTAAGATTACCCAGTCATTATTTAACTAATTTTTAATTATCCAAACAATTTTAATTTTTTTAAACATTTGTTTTGTTTTTTCAGGTAAGTCGCGAAATGAACGTATTTACACGACGTTATGAATACTTTCTTCAATGATAATAATAAAATAATTTGTTTAAATAGTTTTACAATTATTTAAATAATACGTGTTTCTTCAAGTATATATTTTACCTAAAAAAAGCAGGAGAAACATTTCATCTCACCAAATCTTCGGCAG
Organism: Andricus kollari; assembly: GCA_932074435.1. Taxonomy (NCBI): domain Eukaryota; kingdom Metazoa; phylum Arthropoda; class Insecta; order Hymenoptera; family Cynipidae; genus Andricus; species Andricus kollari. The sequence goes on from CAKNWW010234795.1 coordinate 797, forward strand.
ATTTTAATATTTTAAAGTAATAATTTGTTTTCTAAAAATACTTGTAAATGTTTAAACAAATTTAAATTATTTAAAGAGTATTATATTGTTTATATATAGCATAATATCATTGTAAAATTATTTAAACACATATCATTTTTATAATTGATAAAATAACTCGTAACATCTAGAAAATGCGTTAATTTCACGACTTACCTGAAAAAACAATGTTTAAATAAATGAACGTTGTTTAAACAATGGCAAATTAGTTAACAGATGACTGGGTATTCTTAAATGACCGATTAATGATTATGAAAAAAAACTTGCAAAAGCAGTGAAAATAAGCCGTAATATTAAGTAAAATTCAAATTTGTCACATATAGGGTTTTCTTTGGGGACCCATAAGAGTGGCCTAAATTGTTTTAGCCTTAAAATTTATGATTGATTCTTATTCTCTGACGAATTCTGAACAACATGCTGAAATACGGAATTCCGTATTTCAGTATATAGTTCAGATGATTTATTATTTGTAACATTATCGCGTTTAAATATTATAGACTTGCAAAAAGCTGACTGTTTCCCATGGATAATCAATGGGAAACTTCATGGTCTTGGCACGATCGACCCCTAAATATTAACTGATTGCGCTCAAATTTTGAGTTTTTTTTGGCAAAGAAATTTAAAAAGTGAAAAATAAGGGTCACCCTACTGTTTTATACTCCATGGTCAGTTTTTTCTCATTGCCTAAAACACATAGAAAAAAAATAAAAATGCGAAAAATCTATGATTAAAAGGTTAATTTTTTTTATTTCGTTAAATGTTATTTGAAACATTTTTAATCCGTTAATAAAATTTCGAATGATAATCAATTTTTGTTAATGTTTAAAATAAAAATATATAAACCCAAGGCCCTCGTTTGTGTATATACGCCACTGCTATTTTTGGCTGTAACCACAACACAACAAAGTTTGACGTGCAGGTCGTGCATCTGTCAAAAAGTGGTGAAAGTGTCCAGATTTCCATCATTTCCATGAACAAACTGAACTTCGAAATGTTTTTAAATTGCTGAAATACATCAAAAAAAGGCCCAGGAATCCTAAAAAATGTTATATTTACTGAGTTTATGTAATGCATCTAATGTTTCCTGGTACATAACCTAACCTCTAAAAGCATTCTCGGCACAATGAGCGACGAAAAGTGGAAAGATTTAAAAAAATATGCTTGTGGAAATCACCACAAACTTGAGGCAAACCTAAATAAAGGCTCCTCCTCCACAATAAGAGTAAATTTTGCCTATTTAGCTTTCAGCGACGACGAGGAAACTTTAGTCACAGTCGATTCAAAAGGAAACGTTTACTACATCGAATTAGGGTACGAAACTCCTTCCTATCGAAAATTAGGATCAATCGGTTTATGCACTTTCATCGCCTTTAATCCTGTCAATAAAAATGAACTCCTCGCAGGACTTAATTCATCAGATGTTAAAGTTTTGAGGTTAGATTCTCTCAGAAATTTCTGCCTACTCGTTGGTCACACAATTCCACCCACTTATGTATCTTTTTACAAGCATTATTGTCTTACATCTTCCTCCAAGGAAGCTATAATATGGGATCTTAGATGCTATTGTAAAATTCCATCAACTAAGACTCAATACAGAACGCATGTGCCTAAAAAAAGCCTCGTTTTCAAGCCAAGGATTAATCGCTGTCCTTTATCCAAACGATGTTATTCAAGCCTGGACTTTCCAACATTTTGGAAATGATTTTAAAGTAAACACGAAAAATTTTGGATTCCGCAACGTTAAAGATTTCGTCTTCACAAAGGATGGCAGAGCCATGATTATCGCTGGGGTCCAGAACAAAATTCTCGTTTTTAATACCCATGATTGGAATTTACTAAAAAGCTTGGATTTCAAAGAACTTCCTGGAGCAAAGCAACTCGCTATCGTTCCACAACCGCTCGATGGTGGAGCGAATAAAGTCGTTGCAATTTTATCTTCAGATTGTAATCTGAAATTTCTGGATCTGATGTCTTCAAATTTCATGAAAAATTGCTGTGGCATTATGCATCGAATAAAACGAGTCGCTGTTTCTAATTCGGGAAAATTCGCAGCTCATGTGGATCAAGAAGGGATTTTAGTTTTGACAAATTTGGAGAAAATTGTTAATGTGAAGAGGAAAGAGATTGTGAAAGCGAAGGAGCCCAGTAAATTGAGAGCTCATCATACAACTGATCATTTGCAGTGCATTAAAGAAAGTGTGAAAGAGGAATTGAAGTTGGAGAGATTGTTGCCAATACTGAAAGAATTTGGAGAATATCCTGAAAAGCATAGAATGTTAGTTTGGGCGACTGTATTGCAATTGCCAGCTAATCGACAAGCTTATGTTTCTTTGGGGAATCAAGTTTCTGAGAATGTTAGAGTGGACTTGCTTAAAGACTATCCTCTTTCTGATAAAAGCAAAGCTTCTTTATTGTCTATAACTCTGGAGAAACTTCTGCAATGGTGTCCTTTTTTGGCGAACAGCAGCATTTTGCCGGGACTGGTGTTTCCTTTTACTGTCGTTTTTCAGAAAGATCCAGTCCTCGCCTTCGAAGCGATTCTCTCTATTCTGATGAACTACTGCCAAAAGTGGTTTGAGTATCATCCTCTTCCGCCTTTGAATATCCTGGCGATTATTGAAAATATTCTTTTGGAAACTGATCCAACTCTTCTGAACGTTTTTTGCGAGAGAAGAATTACTTCCACTGATTATGCATGGCCTCTTCTTCGAACCACTTTGAGTGAAGTACTTTCTGCAGACGAATGGCTAATTCTGTGGGATCATTTGCTCTCCTATTGCAAACCATCGCTTTTGCTGATGTGTACAGTCGCTTACAGTATTTGTGCCAGAGAAACCATCATTTCTAGCCTCAAATCTCCTGAGGAATTTGAAAGATTTTACAGCACTCAAGGACATGTTCGAGTTAAGGATTTATTGAGAGTAGCTCATCGACTGGAGCAACAAATTTCTGATAAAGTGCATCCTTGTCGTTATCTTAGGTATGTATAAAGGGACCGTCCTATACACGGATTTCACGTTTATTCTTCGTTTTTTCGCGTTTCTAGTAAGTTCAGCTGCCAAAATGCATACGTGACCGTGTAGTGAACTATGCGCTTCGACAATGAATCAATAATAAGTCCAACTATTAAAATATCAAACTTCACAGTCTAAAATGCTCTCAAAACAGGAGAAATAGTGTGATTTTTCACGAAAATAGGAGAATAAATTCTTTTAAATAAAATTATGGAGATACAATATTGAATTCAATGTCACACGTGTAAGATTTTAAGTCAAAATATATTGCAATTTTAACAAATTAATTGAATTTTAAGTCAGAAAAGATTTTTCTTACCAAAATAGATGATTTTTTCAACCCAAAAAGTCGAATTTTTTTGAAGACAGTTTAATTTTCAACCATGAAAGATGAATTTTCATCCAAGAAAGGTGAATTTTCTACCATAAATAATGAAATTTCAATAAGTTGATTTTTTTAGAAAACAGTTGAATTAAAAAAAACAATAATTTTCAACCAAACAATACGAATTGTTAACAAAATAGGTTAATTATCCACCAAAAAGATGAATTTTCAACAAATAAGATTAATTTTCTACCAAGAAAGACGAATATACCACAAAATACATGAAATAAATACCAAATAGTTGAATTTTCAATTTATAATGAAGAAATTTTCAACCAATAATGTAATAGTTAAATATTCAGATTAAAAAATTAATTTTGAATGTTTGCGAAATTAAATATTCTTTGAAATCTTCTGAAATATTTTGTAATATTTTAAATCTGTTGGAATCTTTGTGAAATCATTATGAAATCTTTGTGAATTCTATGAAATATCTTAAATCCTTGTAATCTTTAAAATCTAATCGACTTTTTAGTGTACACCAGATTTCAAAGATTGCACAAGGATTTCAAAGATTTCAAAAATGTTTCCCAAACATTTTGAAAAAAAAAATTCAACAAAAAAGGTGAATTTTCAGTAAGAAGATGAATGTTCTACCAAAAAAGACGAATTGTCAACAAAGTACATACATTTTCAACAAAATTCTTGAATTTTGAAGTCATAAAGACAAACTATCTACAAAGCAGTTGATTTTTCAACGCAAAAAAAGCTTTATTTTTCAACAAAAAAGTTATTTTTTTATCAAATATTTAAATTTTCAAATAAATAGTTTATTTTTTAACCGAATATATAGTTGCATTCTCTACCAAAATAGTTGAATTTTCAATTTATAAAGGACAAGTTTTCTCAACCAAAAATGTAATAGTTAAAATTTCAGATTAATCAGTTAATTTTGAATGTGTGAGAAATTAAATATTTTTAGAAATTTTCTGAAATATTTTGTAATATTTTAAATCTATTGGAATGTTTGATATGTTTGTTAAATCTTTGAAATCTTCGTGATATCATTATGAACCCTTTGTGAATTCTTTCAAATATCTCACATCTTTGAAATCTAATCGACTTTTCAGTGTACACCAGATTTCAAAGATTGCACAACGATTTGAAAGATTTCAAAAATATTTTGAATAAAAGAAAAGAATTTTCAACAAAATATTTAAATTTTCAAACAGAGGTGTATCTTGAAAAAAAAGGGAATATTTAACAAAGTAGTTCAACTATCAACTAAGGAGTTGAATTTTCAACCAAAAAGACGAATTTTCAACAAAATTGTTGAATTTTGAAGCTAAAACGACAAACTATCTACAAAACAGTTGATTTTCAACCCAAAAAACTTGATTTTTTACCAGTTGAATTTTCAAATAAATAGTTAAATTTTGAACCAAATATATTTACATTTTCTATCTAAATAGTTGAATTATCAAACAAGAATCTGAATTTTCAACCAGAAAAATGTATTATTAACAAAGTAGTTCAATTTTCAACGAAGTAGCGTTTTAAACAAAATAATTAATTTTTTCAACAAAATAGTATAATAATAGAATTCTGCTTTGCGCATAAATTTAGTGTTAATTATGTGCTTTCGACATATGCTAAGTGCGAAATTGCAACATTTGTTTTTTGTTGTAAAAACTTGTAGGAGTGTTAACTTCTCATGAAGTTGCAGCTCCCACTCCTAAAAAACGAAAACTACCACTCATATAAAATTCTGCTTTGCGCAGGAATTTATTGCTAATTATGTGCTGTCGATATATGCCTAATCCGTAATTGCAACAATTGTTATTTGTTATAGGACTTTCAAAAAACTGTTCAACGAAGAATTCTACTTATCAATCATATGAGTTTGGCACCCCTAACACATTCTCCCGTGCCCCGAAAAGTACCGCTAGATCAAAAAACATCAATTCTGCCCGAAATCTATGCACCTTTGAGCACTTTATCCTGTTTTTTTATTGACAAGAAATATTATTGGTCTAGTGAAATAATTGTCAATATTTTAAAGTAATTTTCAATTATTTAAAGAATTTCCGTTTTTTAAGTAATTGTTACTTCTCGAGAAGTCGGCCTTTTCTCACAGAATTATATTCAAGGTTGCTTTTTAATATATTTTATACGTTTTCGATACCTCAGCTTTATTAATTAACAAACGCCCATTTATTTAAATATTTGGTTTTTCTCAAAAAGTCGGTTTTTTTCTAACATAATCAAAGTCAAGATTGCTTTTTTTTTTATACGTTTCATACGTTTTCGATACCTCAGTTTTATTATTTAATCTTATCATTAAGCCTTATTTTTGTAAACAAAGTAAATTTGTTTAAAAAAATTTTCCCAATGAATATGGACATTTTCTTTTCTCTATTCATGTGAAGCTAGCACTGCTACCCATTTTGAAAAAATTGCAGAACAAACGGTTTTTTGGTGGCCTAAATTAGCATTAAATTTCTGCGCAAAGCGGTCGGTTTTTTGACCGACTAAGTTAGCACTAAGTTATCACTACATTCTTGCATAGCGCACATGTTAGCATGACAATGTGGTAATTCCACCTTCACGGACCTTCAAATTTATCACGAAGAAACGTACTAAACGCTATGTAATTTCGTAACGTTACTTCCACTTAACCCCCTCCCTCCTCCCCTTGTTATCAACCGTTTTTTTTTCGACAGGTAACGTAGTTTACAAACAGATCCTAATATTTATTATCCGATTTTTAAAATCTTTGCCCTTTCACTCTTTTTCCTGATTTTAAAAATATATTTCAGTTTTAAATATAGAACATTTTTCCAGAAACAAAATGTATATACTGCCTTCTGAAGGACCTTACCCCCAATTTCTTCAAGACGAATATCCAAGAATAGTCTTAAGTGTAGATAATATGGAATACCTACAAAGGCTCGAGGAAGAAGAGCAGAGTTTGGAAGAATTCAGGATTCAAGCAATGCGATTAGCTGAAGAAAAGAGGCTCCGTACTGAAGCTAAAAAATTTGTAGAACAAATTCACCGATCTAGACTTAAAGGCAAGATAATATATTCAGAGCTCGGATCGTTCGACTTTTTTCGACATTTTTGAAAAATGCGACTCATTGACTTTTTTTCGTTTTTTCCAGAAGTTCGCTATACTTATAGTCCAGTCATCTGGTAGTTTGATTCCCGAAAAATTCCCTTTTGAAATGTTTTTAATGAGAAAGTTTCATCCCTTTTACCATATAAAAAATGCTAGATCAATTGCCAAACTGTTTTTTTTTTTTTTTTTTATTCGAAAACAGTTCCAAAAGGTACTTTTGCGTAGACGGATCATTCCCATTGCATTTTAGAGCAAAATGTTCAACAGAAAAAAAAGAGAACAAAATGATGAGAAAATTTGGTTAAAAAAATAAGTTGCTATCTTTCATAGGTTTTGAGTTAGGACATATTGAAAAAACCCCACTTTTTTGGATTTTCAGCGAAAAATCACTATGTTTCAAAAAACACTGTGTACCTTTGCACCTAATTACTACACGGAAAAGTGTTTCGCAGGTGAGTGAAAGTAGACTCAATTTGCTGTGATTTAAAAAAAAAGAACAATGCCCTACCTATAATAGGTCATAAGCTATGACCCCTTAAAGTTGGTCATTTTTGCCTGTTTTTACGGGCAAAAAAGTGGAGTTCAGTTTTTTTCAAAATAAATCGAGTCACTTGTGATTACTTTTTGGCCATTTTCTTAGTACTTTCTTGGCAAAAATGTGATTCTAATTGAATGAAAATGTGTGATATGTTTTTTTTATCAATGAACAAATATTTTTTAATAATAATTGTTTATAACAAAATCTTGCCATAGCCACTTTTGAGTACTTTTTGAGTACTTTTCTAACAAAAAAAGCAATTATATTTGATTAAAAATGAGATATAGATATAATTTTTATCAAATAAAAATTGATTTGAAATGTGTAACATGGCTTTTTATTGAGAAAGAAAAAGTTTTTAAATAATTTTTTGTAAGAATATCTTATAATGAATACTTTTTTTGCATTTAATTCCGTACTTAACTCCAAGGCACATGTATTTCGCAGTTATTTCTGTAAATTGTACATAATATGCTGTGAACATTTTTTTGAAAAAAAAAAGTAATTGATTAGTTCAAAATATTGACATAACAAATGTAATTCCATAATTTGAAAAATCGTAAATAAATTATTGGAATAATTACTTTGTATGAAAATAAATACTCATTTCCGCACCACCCAGGAGGTCGAGTTTTTGGCGCGTTTTTTTCTAGTGGTATCCCCCCATTGAATGCAGAAAAAGTATTCATTAGAAGGTATTTTTACAAAATATTATTAAAAAACTATTACTTTTATTGATAAAAATTATATATATCACATTTTTAATCAAATATAATTACTTTTTTATTAGAAAAGTACTCAAAAGTGGCAATGGCAAGATTTTGCTATAAACAATTATTATTAAAAAATATTTTTTTATTGATAAAAAAACGTATCACACATTTTCAATCAATTACAATCACTTTTTTGACACGATAGTACTAAAAAATGAGCCAAAAAGTAATCACAAGTGGTGATAGCAAGCTATTATGTTCTAGCATTTTTGATATGTTAAAAGGGACCCCTTAACGAAACTTTCTCATTAAAAACATTTCAAAAGGGAATTTTTATGGAATTTCACTCATTATTTCGACGTAATGCCTGGATTATTAGTTTAAATTTTAATTCTAATGCAACTTTCAACATTGAAATTCAAAACTACAAAAAAATTATACAATTTTAATTGAGAACATTAAGAAATGAATAATTTCTCATTAAAGCTTTTTATGCTTCGAACATTTTTAATTAAAAGCGTTTGAAATTAAACAATTTCTAATTTCGTGAGTCCGTATTCAAAGTTTGTTTTCAAATTGAAAGTCTTGACAGTTGGATATTTTGAAGTCGAAAATATTCAAAGTTGAATAATTTTAAATTCAATTACTGAAATAATAGAACCCAATAAGAAAATGTAACTATTTTTGGTTGAAAGTTCATTCTTTTTGGTTAAAAATTCGACTATTTGGATAAAAAATTCCTCCTTTATGGTAGAAAATTCATATTTCTTGGTTGAGAGTAAACTTTTTTGTTGAAAATTTAACTGGATTTAAATAAATTCGTCTTTTTGTCATGAAAATTGAACTGTTTAGTGAAAAATTCATCTATTTTGTTGAATATTTTCATATTTTTTGGTTAAGAACAATTTATTTGTTCAAAATTTAACTCTTTAGTCTGATAGTCTGATAGAAAAAGTCTTTTTGGTTTGAAAATTCAACTATTTGGTTTTTGGTTGAGTTTAAATCTTTTTTGTTTGAAAATAAACTTCCCTGTTGAAATTTTAAGTGTCTTCTAAAAAATTTGCGTTTTGCTTGAAAATTGAACTAGTTCGTAAAAAAATAAACTATTTTGTTGAAAATTCGTCTCTTTTACTCGAAACTTCTCAACTATTTTGTTGTAAATGCAACTTTTCCGTAGAAATTATTTGTTTTAACTCAAATATTTGATTAAAAAATAATCGTTCGGGTTCAAAAGTCACCTGTTTTCTAAATCATTCGACTTTTTAACTTGAAAACACAACTCTTTTGTTAAATTAATTCTCTCTTGATTGAAAATTCAACCTCTTTCTTGAAAAAGCTTCCACTTGAAATCTTAAAGAAATTTAAAGCGTTTCATATTGAATTCAATGTTCTATCTATATTAATGATATTTAAAAGAATTTATTCTCCTATCATTACCCTATTTTCGTGAAAAATTACATTATTTCCCCTGTTTCGAGAGCACTTTAAGCTGTGAAGTCAAAATTATTTCAAAAATGAATGAATGAAAATAAAGTTATTATTTCAGCCACTCAGTGTCTAATACTGCTTTTTTCATTATCTTTCAAATTTTGATGCGACTTTGTATGGACTGTTTTTTAAATTCGATGCGACTTTCTTTGTGATTTTTACAATTTTTAAGCCTTCTTGTCGATCCGAGCCCTTCATATAATAAAATTTACTCCTTTCTTATTTCACAGCACTATTCTAATTACCACTCATTTTTTGTAGAAGTCGAGAAGTGTTTAGAAAAACAAGTACGTGACCACCAATACCATTTGGATACCTCCCAACAAAATATCCAACGAGGGTTGAAGGGAAACAAGCATTCTGGACCCCAATATTTTAAAACAGACAACAGAAATCGTGAACCTGATATTGAGATAAGAGAGCCAGATAATCAAGAGAAGTGTGAAAGATTGCGACATCAGGTTCAACGATTAGAATCGGAAGTATATAATTTATTGGGAAGCTTGCAATCAAATACTTCTAAAAGAAATGTTTATAATAAACAATTAGGCAATAGACTGAATAGAAATATTTAAATATGCAATACGAAAGTAATCATAATTAGTAGAAATTAGATAAATAACTAGAAACACTTATTTTTTAATAATCTGTACAGAAAAGAAATTGCCCGTCGAATTATAGGAAAATGCCTGGAAAAAGAACTAAAAATTTTATACTAATTTTATGGTATTATCACTTTTTTTTAAATACAAAATATTTTGTCAATTTCTATCTTAGAGTAGGAGGTAATTGAAAATAAAGGTTTTGTATTTATCAATCTGATTTTATTAAGGCCTTATGATTATTTAAACAAGAACGACCCCAGAAAAAAAGAGGGTAAAACTATGCCGCCAAATATTGCGTTGCAACACAATTAAAGAAAAAAATCGCCAAATAGTAAAAAATGTACTTTATTGTACACGAATTGCACATATTTACAGAATATAAAAATATGTCATTTTCTAGTAATGGCCTTCGGAATGTTTTTGAGATATTGAGAAATTCTGGACCACAACTTTTATGCATTAACATTTTTAATTATTCATATTGAATCAAAGAGTGTACAGGGACGTCTAATTTTGAACGACCATTTAGTGATGTCAGCTCAATTACTGCTAGACACTCAACAACCGTGACTCCTGTTTTTTTCAGCAATTTAATTGCTCCTGTCATTGAACCTGGAATAAAAAAAGGAGGTTAAAGAAAAAGTAAACCATTAGATTATTTTTAAACTAGCATCTCTTTAACTCGCACCTCCTGTTGCTAATAAATCATCAACAATTAGCGCCTTCTTTCCAGAGCTAAGATTCCCCGTTTGAATTTCAAATACATCCTAAACAAATAAAACTGATCATTTGTAAACGATTTCGCAGTGGGACATAAATTAGTCTTTTAATTAGGAGCAAACAAAATAAAGAAGGAAACCAAAAAATAAAACCACCTCTCCATATTCCAGGGTATAGCTTTGTTGTATAACTTTACCCGGAAGTTTTCCTTTCTTCCTGATAGGGAAGAATGGTAGTCCGAGTTCTATACTGATTATGGGTCCCAGCAAAAATCCTCTAGAGTCCAAACCAACTACGACGTCGATTTCCAGAGAAGAAGCATGATCAATTATGAGATCTTTTAAAGCCCTTAAAGCTATAACGTCTTGGAATATCCCAAATATGTCTCTAGAAATGTAAATATCACATTCAGCCTAAATATTTAGTCGTAAGTG
>CAKNWW010234873.1:1584-12742 GCA_932074435.1 Andricus kollari
AGACTTATCATCTGTCTGTTGGAAAGCTTAAAAGTTCATCCACACATCGTGATGTGCATAGAGAGATTAATGCCGCTTTGGAAAACCAGATTTACTATCTCGTCTGGAAAACATCGTGTGATCACTAACAGTATCACCTTTCAGAGAGGTGTGTTTCAGGGCGATACCATGAGCCCTCTCCTCTTTTGCCTCACACTATTGCCACTATCTCTCGCACTTCGCCATTCCGATGAATGTAGTGATGAGGGACCCCCTTCATCGACGAACTTAAAGTCCCCGGGGACGGAAATCAATAGGTGCTCGATGAAGGAGTTAGTGTTGTGAATGGTGTCAAGATGTGTCTCTTTGAACGTCAATCCGGAAGGGCCCCCTCGCAGGCAACCAACGGATTTCCGATGAAGGTAGTGATGGGGGTTCCCTTGATCGGCGAGCTAAAGGTCCCCTAGGAGGGCAACCAATAGGTCTCCGATAAAGGAAACAGTGTTGTGAGTAGTGTCAAGGTGTGTTGCTTGACCGAGAATCCGAAAGGTCCCCCTCGCAGGCAACCACTGGATTCCCGATGAAGGTAGTGATGGGGTTCACTTCATCGGCGAGCTAAAGGTCCCCTGGGACGGCAACCAATGGGTCTCCGATGAAGGAAACAGTGTTCTGAGTAGTGTTAAGGTGTGTTGCTTGACCGAGAATCCGCAAGGTTCCCCTCGCAGGCAAGCGCCAGATTCCAGATGAAGGTAGTGGTGGTGGTCCCCTTGCTCGACGAGCTAAAGGTCGCCTAGAACGGCATCCAATAGGTCCCCGATGAAGGAGGTAGTGTTGTGAGAGGTTTCGAGATGTGTCCCCTTGACCGGAAACTCGAAAGAGCCCCCTTGCAAAAATATGGGAGGGGTATTGCAAATAAGAACAACTTTATTATTTCAGTTGAACCCCGAAGGGTTTTTGACGGGTCGAGGCACGGGATGTGAGTCGCTGAACGGCGAGGGTTCACGGCCATTCGTTCCATGTGATATGTTGAGTAGGTCGTCAGGATATACACGGCTTCCGTCGGGCTGGATTGGTTGCAGCGGGCTAGGGGTTTCCCTCTTTGCGGTATAAACGTCACCGTTTTGGCCCGCTGTGTGCTTGATGATGCTGCTGTCGTCTCGACCTTGCACGTCGCTTATCTTCGGTTGGAGCGACTGGCGTACCCTGCCCGGCGGATTGCGACCAAGGAACCTTGCTCTTGGCGCGACGTTCTCGTACCTTGACCCGTATTCTTTATTGATTACCAAAATAGATTGTTACATGCTCGGTGCTTATGCCTAATATATGATTTTCAGGCGCGTTCGTTGCCGATCGGGGAGGGCATAGAAAGGAAAAATAAGAAAGTTTAATATTTATTAAAATTGCCGCATATTTGCGGGCGACAATTTGCCACCGGGTCCTTTCTTTGCCGTTCCCGATTGTCAAAGAACGCGTTCACAGAAGTCCTGAAAATAAAAAGAAGATGCGAAGATGCGAAACTAGCTGAAGACAAAAGAAACAAAAGAAAGGTTAAACATATACGTGGGACGATATTGTCCGAAGTTGCCGGTAGAAGATCATTTATCCCTACTCCTCCTGGGGCAGAGATTATAACGGTATTGAGGTCCATCCTGCTGCGAAGGTTTCTGCCTGCTTCTGCTTGGTTCTTCGGGCTTCCTGCCCATCGTGTCGCTTATCTTCGGTTTGAGCGACTGTCGTACCCTGCCTCGGGGGGACTCTTCTTCGGGTTCCCCGGAACGTGCTGAATTTCCCGACACGAGAATGGGCTTGAACGGGCGTATGTGGGGCATGTGTCTTCGGGTTTGGAGTTGGTGCGGTGGAGCCGCCGTGTGTGCCAAGTTCAGGAGCCTGGGCCGACGATGTTTCGGGGGTGTCTGCTGAAGAGTCCTGGACTTGGGTCAAGGGACCTGCTTTTATTATTATTATTATTATTATCATTATCATAAGTTGGGTTAAGACCGTAACAGCCCCTGACGCTTGGGTAATCCCGTTGCGTCCCCTTGTGAGCTTAAGCGTGACCCCAAAGCCCTCTCCATAAAGAGAGGACCGCAGCCACGCTGTTGGCTGATATATTTCCGACTCACTGATCCAGTAACTGCCAGTAAGTATTAGACGTTTCCCCGCAATCGCAGGGCAGTGACAAAGGATGTGAGTAGCTGTCTCATCCTCCATTCCGCACAGACGACAGAGAGGACTTTCCTGTCTGCAACCAGTGACCAAATCCCACTCATTCTGGTGTTCCTCAGTCAGCGAACTGTTAATTCATTCCGTGACTGACCTACTAGAAATACCTAAACCTGGCTCGGGTCTAGTAAAGTTTCTTCTTGCTGCTGGTTTGGCTAGCCTATCCGATATCTCATTGCCCTTGATACCGCTGTGTCCAGGGAGCCATAGCAGAGTAACTCGGTTTTCCGTCGCTAGCATATTTAGTGCCGCAAAGCACTCCCATACTAATAGCGACGTGGTCGTTGTTCCATTCAAGGCCAATATAGCAGCCCTGCTATCTGAGCAGATACGGATGTTTCTTTTGTTGTCATACTCCTTTGCCTTGTAGTCGCACTGGAGTATGGCCATAATCTCAGACTGCAGAACTGTGGCGTGGGACCCCAACTCGATCGTGAAGCCCATTCCATTCCTTCTACGGTATACACCGGCTCCTGCATTCTCCTTGTTCCTGGAGCCATCTGTAAACCAGTTGTCTCCATCACTAGGCAGGTGTGCGTCGCCGTTAAACCATTCCTCTTTCGTGGATAGACTAACTGGATACTTCTTGACGTAGAGGTAGCGAGTGACCATTTTGTCCCTGGGCATTTTCAAGGTCGGCCTCCTCGCGATGTCGACTGGGATCTTCACTGCTGTCGAGATCCTTCTGTCATTTACCAAGTTAAGTCTCCAGGCCGCCTTGTCAGCCACGGCCTTGATGGTGAGATGGAGTGGCTCCATCCCTGTTAGTGCCCCCAGTGCCATCGTGGGTGACGACTTCGAAGCACCAGTGATGCCTCTCGAAATCAGTCCCCTGATCCTTTCCAGTCGAGACTTCACAGTGGACAGCTCGACCATGCTCCACCAGACCACTGCCGCATAGGTCAGCCTGGGTCGCAAGATCGCTGTGTAGATCCACATGAGTGTCTCCGGCTTCAAGCCCCAGCTTTTCCCTATAGCTCTCCTGCAGAGCCATAGAGTTTCTACTAGCTTCTTGTACTTGTTTTCCAGGTGCTCATTCCATAATAGCTTCTTATCCAGAATTACTCCTAGGTATTTAGCTCGTTCTTTGATTTCTAGTTGTTGTCCTCCAAGTTTCAGTGTACACGTGATGCCCCACTTATCCCTTCTGGTGAAAACAACCGCGTCTGTCTTACTTGGATTGAACGACAGTCCAGTTTTCTTACACCATGAATCTGAATCCCCTATCATCAGTGCTTGATGCATTACTCCGAAGAGAGCATCCAGATGTTGGCCACGCGCGATAACTAGTATATCATCCGCATAGCCTATGACGCGGTGACCTTGACTCGAGAGTAGATGAAGCAGTTCATCCACTACTAGGCACCACAGCAAGGGCGATAAAACTGCTCCATGCGGACATCTCGAGTCCACGGTTCGACATAAAGTAGTATCACCCTTAGTCGTAGTCCATAAAGGTTCCAATCGCGAGGCCTTTCTCCTTTAGTTGTCCTTCAATTAGGTTCACTGCTCCGCTTAGGGCCGTCTCCGTCGAATGACCAGCCCTATAGGCGTGTTGCTATAAAGACTACTCTCGTACCCCTCCATGCCGCCGGGACGTGTCCCGGCGTAAGACTAGCCCTAGCGAGTCTCACTAGCGGCCCTATGATGGACTCTCCAGCCCTCTGTAAGAGGACTGGACAATCTCGTTGGCAAGCCACCGTTTCGGGCCCAGTTGGGCCGCAGGCGACTTTGGTTGCCTCAGAGGTGCCGTCCCCATTTCTCCAAACCTTGAAAAGCCCGGGAAGTGTGCCTTGATCAGGTGAGCCAAGGTGTCCCCGTCCGACTGCGAGTAACCCCCACCCGGCAATTTAAGAGTGCCGAGAATAGCATCCGGATTTCGAGAAAGCAGCTTATCCAGTCTAGCCGCCTCAGCTCCCTTCTCGATGTCTGTGCAAAAGTTGGTCCAGCTCTCTTGCTTTGCCTTACGTATTGCACCCCTGTATGCATCCCTCACCGTTGTGAATGATGTACATAGTTCCTTCGTTTTGCCGTTACTGGCACGTCTGAACCTCTCTCTGGTTTCCCTGCGAAGCTCTTCGAGTTTCCCATTCCACCAGTGTGTCTCCCCAGCCTTTCGGAATCTTGTAGGTCGACAATTACTTTTATAAGTAGCTTTGATGGCTTCCGTGAAAGTGTTGTCTGTGATCTCCAGAGTATCCACGTCACGAATTGTCTTGGGAACCTCTGAAAGTGCAAACCTCAGCTTCGTGGAAAACTGATCCCAGTCCGTTCTTCTTGGATTTTTGACCCATTTAGGGCCGGCGGGTACAATGGATTCCAACACGAACTCTATCTGTGAGTGATCTGATAGAGTGGGTTCATCTGAGACTCTCCACCTCTTGATGTTATCTATAAAACTGCTGGTACAGAGAGTGATGTCAATGACTTCCTCCCTGACCGAGTTACGGAACGTCGGGGTGTTCCCCGTGTTAAGGATATCTAAATCAGTAGTGATTAGGTATTCCAGTAGGTCATTTCCTCTTGAGTTGACGTCCGTGCTGACCCAAAAAGTATGGTGGCAATTAGCATCGCATCCCAACAGTAGAGGAATACCCCTTACCTTGCAATATTCCACCAGTGTACATAGCTCCACTGGTGGGTTAGTTTCACTGTCGTACGGAAAGTAAGCCGATCAGGTCTCTCGAACATAGCTCAAGCAGCGGGACAGCGTTTACTCCCTTCGTCAGTATGCAGGCCCTTGGTTTGTCCGCCGTGGGGTCCGTGTAATAAAAAAGACCAGCCTCCCCCCACCCCCTAAACCCCTTATGGTATCTCTAACTAACCAAGGTTCTTGGATTAGCTGGATACCTGTGTGCCTCACAGCCATGCCCCTATGTAAAACTGCAGAGGCGCCTTTGCTGTGATGCAAGTTAATCTGGGTAATGGTGAGACCCTCCTGTCCCTGGCCGGCAACCCTACAGTTGACCTGTCCGAAGTGATAGAAGGGCTTGTTGTCGAGCGCCGCAAGAGCCCTCGTCTGAGACTCAGGAATCTGCACAACTAGGAGATGCTTGGTGCCTCCTGCTGTGTACCCTTCCTGAAGCCTATCGTGCCTGATGATTCGGCAGCACGTTATCTTAAGTGAGGTGTTGAAACCCTCCAGCCGTTGGAGTTCCTCAGACTGGTCTTCCGGTTTACCCGGGAACCACGCCGTAGCTCTAAACATCTTTTGGAGCTACTCAACCCCACCCACCTTAAGCGCTGCACCTTCCCACGGCTTTGTTTCGACCACTGCTTTGAGTAGCCAAGCTTCAGCCGCTAGGTCGGCTGCCACAAATACGAAGACCCCTCCCCTGCAGAAGAAGGTCACGAATCTTGCCCATTGATCTGGTGACATTTTTTTGAGCGCCCTCCAGGTAGCCTCCCTGAAGAGCTCATACTGCTCCGTAGTGAACATTGAGTCCGGGTAATTGCCATCGGCCACCACCATCGCCAGGGGGTTAGTCCTCTGAGTGGCCGTCAGTCCAGCTCCCGGCGACTCTCTGTTCGTCGGCTGCTGGGCCGCTTTGTGCCTTTTCAGAGTCTTAGCCACCCATGGTGGGGTGTCCTCTGAGCCCCTATCTCTCTACTGGGCCTCAGTGCTGGATGTCGGCACTGTAGCTGCTGACGTGCCAGCTCCCGCAGCTGCTCTGCTAGCCTGCTGCGCTTGCCTCTTCAGTCTCCTTTTCAGGGAACCGTGAAGCCATTTGTTTTTGTTGGGGGACTGATTGGCCTCTCCCCTTACCATAGCCTCGTTCAGAGGGACTGTCACTCCCTCAGCTCCCGGGGGAGCTGGGGGCACAGCCGCCACCTGAATTTGGCTTGCCTGAGAGACAGATGGAGAGTAAAGGGTTATGTTAGACCCTTTAAGGCCCAACCCCTTTCCCCCCTCGGCCAACTCACTTCCTCCTTTCTGCGTCGATTGTTTTTGTTTTACGTATTCCATGTTGTTCCCACGAGAAGCTAGGGAAATAAAAGGTCCGCCCCTGCAGAGCCCCGCATGCAGGGGTAAGACTGAATACTCGGGGAGGTCGTCCTGTGTCCCGGAGAGGCCGTTAGGACACATTCGTAACCCCTAGGTGCCAAAGTGCTATAACCACGATCACTCTACGCTCATGGCTTAGGGGGGTGGTCACATTGAGTGAGACACCCAATTTTCAAGTATCCGCCTGCAGACCACCATAACAAACGGAAGGCTGTTTCTTGGACGCAGTGCGGGCCGCAGGTCATTCCTGTCCCGATTACAAAGCTGTCAATCGGTCTGGGAGGGGCCTCGACCCAGGGATCAAGAAGAGCCGTGTTAGCTAGGCTCTTTCACCCTTCTACCATTTCGTAATCACGCATAACAGGAGAGCCGGTTTATAGGATTCCTTTTCCTCTCATCCAGGAGAGCCCGTTTATAGGGATCCTTTCATTCATATCCATACGCATGCAGGCCGAGGTCCTTTTGACCCCAAAGCACAGCACGCTTAAGCCTCCTTTGGTGGTTCTATCCTCCAGCTTTACAATATACACCTCACCTCACAGTTGCCTGATTACAGGAAACGGTCCGTGGCGTTTTGGTGCGAAGCTCGCATTGCTTCCTCGAGCTTTATCCGAAAGCACGTGCGTCTTCACTAGCACCAAATCACCAACGTTATAACGTGGTGGCAGCCTGGCTGGAGGGTGGTACTTCTTCTGTATGTACGAGGCTTGGTGATCCCTCACCTTCTGCTGGTGGTCCTCAAGTCGACGCTGAGGACTCACGGTTTGGGGGCGGGGAGCTTCCATTCACCGGGCTTTTTTAGCGATGAGCCAAATAACACTTGGCTGGGGGTTTTGCCGGTGGCGTTAATTTTTCTGTTCCGCAGATTGAAGAGGATTTCCGGAATATCTTGGTCCCAATGGCGGTGTTCCCTCACTTGTAGTCTCAAGCGCATTCCTTTCTTCAACTCTTGATTTCGACGCTCCGCTGGGTTGGATTGGGGGTGGTAGACCGATGTTGTCCAATGTTTGGTGCCCCACCGGGCGCAAGCGCTTTCCCCTTGTTTTGTAGTGAACTGCGTCCCATTGTCGATAAGGACAGCTCGAGGATACCGGAAACGATCAAAAACTTTTGACTTCGTCAGATCGATGACCTTTATGGCCTTAGCGTCACTGATGGGGATCGCCTCTACCCAACGTGAGTAGAAATCCGTGGCAACCAGCAGAAACCTTTTCCCTCGCGGTGAACTTGGGTAGGGTCCCATGAGATCCAGTGCCACGATTTCCCAGGGGTTCTGGGTCTGACGTGGCCTCGTTTGTTCCTTACCACCAGTGCGAAACGATTTGCATGAAGCGCAGAGGATGTTCTGAAACGCCGTTATCGTGAAACTCGTTCGCGAGCGTTTGAAGATACCGGCATCAGCCACCGGGTCCCGTGTCGGATGAAAAGTCCGCAATCGTCGATCATGTGTTTTTGATAGAACTTTTCTTCCGAGGAATTGCGGTTTTTATTCTCGTCCGGGAGTCGCCATTTCTGGACGATCTTTCGTAGGCCCTCATCCTGCTGCTAGTGTTGTTGAATTTCTAGATGAAAATTCGTGGTGCCGATGGTGGCAAGGTATATACCCTCGTGCCTGTGGTCCGTGCTGTTCTCCCTGGGCGAAAGATGGTCCTCGTCGTCAAGGGTCACCACCGGAGCGTGCTCATCTGGTGATCTCGCCAGAGCTCCGGGTAACTCCGATTGAGAGTTTGGACAGTGTTGTAAGGTATAGCTGAATTCACCCAGCAAGCATGCCCATCTTCCAAGTTTGGCGCTGGTGTCCTTGAACTGCTTCAGCCAATACAAGGATTTGGAATCCGTAAGCAGGGTAAACTGTCGAGCGGATAGGTAGGGCTTGAATCTTCTGACCCCCCATATGACTGCCAGGCAGTCTCTCTCGGCTTGCTCGTAGCGAAGCTCATTCGGGGCGAACTTTCCACTGGCATAGCTTATAATGGATTTGGTTGAGTCCTTTCTGACTTGAAACAGTACGGCACTCATTCCCACCGGGCTTGTATGGGTTTGCAGTGTGTACGGGAGATCTGGATCTGGTCTTCCCAGGCTCAGGGGATTACCGAAGACCTCTTTGAGATGGGAGAACTCTGCTGATGCTTCGGGGGTCCATTTCCATTTGCCAGCCTCCTTTTTGAGGAGGTCAGTGAGGGGTTCTGTGATTTCTGAGTATCTTGGGATGTACACGCGTACCCAAACGAATATCCCCAGGAACCGTTGCAGCTCTTTCTTGTTTGAGGGAATGCGATCTTCCTGGATGGCTCGGATGTGGAGTTCTTGGGTTTGGTTGCTGTCTCCTGTAACCAGATGCCCTAGGTACTGCACCTGCTTCCGGGCGAATGCGCATTTGTCGAGATCGCAGGTGAGTCCATGAATAGCGAGTCTCTCCAGAACCAGGTTAACGTGAAGGATATGTTCCTCCCAACTTTTTGAATAGATTATGATGTCGTCCAGATAGACTATGCAGAAGTGGTTGAGATAGCCTTGTAGAACGATCTGTGCCATGAGTGTCTGGAACGTGTTGGTGGCCGTTTTTAGACCGAAGGGCATTATCCTGAAACGATAGGTGCCTCCATCTGGGGCACCAAAGGCCGTGTAGTTCCTTGAATCAGGGTCCAGAGGAATCTGCCAATAGCCATTTTTTAGGTCGAGCATAGTGAAGGCTGTGGCATCTCCGAGTACCCTTATGGCGTCTGGTATGAGAGGCAGGGCTTGGGTCACGTCCTTTTTTATTGCATTCAAGCCTCGGAAGACGATGCAGAAACGGGTGTCACCGTTTTTCTTCCTATTTAGGACTATGGAAGAGCAATAGGGAGACATGCACGGTTCTATAACATGTTGTTGCAACATGTCCTTGATCTGTTCCTGGATTATCTTTTTCTTTTCTTGCCAATACGCGTAGAGCCATTTCCTTACTGGCTTAGTTGTGGTTAGCTCAATTTTATGACTTATCGAGCGGGTCTGAGTCAGCTGACCCTCTTTATAGAACACCGAATGCTGGCGGCGAAGCATTGTGTCGAATTCGTGGCGGAGCTCTGTCGGAAGGTCTGTCTTGATCTGTTCAGTGTTGCAGTCGACGGGCGGATTACCAGGCATTCGGTCAACCAGGTAGATCAGTATGCGTTTGTTTTTCCCGCATATATACACCGGAGGGGGTGATTGTAAATCACCGCCTGCTCTTCATTCCAGGGGATACCTAGGATCATAGGGTCCCTCATTTCTTCGCTGACCAGGAACTTCGAGGTCATGCGAAGCTCCTCGATTGTGTATTCCAGCTTGACTTCTCCAAGCACTTTTATGATTACCCCGTCTACTACGAGGTCTGCTTGTCCAGTACACCCCCTCAGATTGTTGAGTTGGGCTTCGGATAGGTAACGTACATGAATAAAATTGTCTGATGCAGCGGTGTCATAGAGTGCCGGGAGGTCGTACCTCGCGAATTGTACTAAAACACACGACAGTTTTCTGCGGGTCCTGGAGGCGGAGGTGAGACGTGCGGAAGGGCCTTCTACCGATTTGCCGCGTTTTCGCCGCGTCCTTGGAGTCAACTTGCTTGGGTGCGGGACGTGGTTCGGTCCTTTTATCGCTCCTGCGTCCTCCGTCCGTCTGCAGCTCGCTCTCGTCTGCTTCGGCGTTGTTCGCAAATGTGACCAAGTCGTGATAGGTCCGGATGTTGGCAGCTCTTATTCCCTGTCGGAGGGTTGGACGGAGAAGTTCTTGAAAAGATGACACCAAGGCTTCCTCAGATTCGGTTCTCCTCCATCGCGGGTTCAGTAGCATCTTTTTTTATAGAAACACACTTACTGGTTCCCTTTCCCCCTGTTTCTGGGAGTAGAGGATGCACAGTAAACGACCGTGCGTGGCTGGACTGTCAAAGCGCTGGATCAGCGGTCCCCTAAAGCGATCCCACTCAAAGGCCAGGTCCTTGTAGGTACCCACCATCGGGCCGCGTCTCCTAGCAAGGAGGGGGCCACGAATCGTGTCCTCAAATGTACCGGGATGCCGGTAGCATTCAAATAGGTATCTATCTTGTTTAGAAACACCAGGGGATCCTCATAATCTCCTCCACTAAATTCTGGTTTGGGAGGATCGTATATTGGGTTTGCCGCTTGGCTCATCATCGGATAGACCATCCAGGGATAGGTTTGTCCCCAATTCGTCTGAGGGGGCCTAGCTCTACTTGCTGTGGGTATGCACGCATGGATAGCGTGAGGGACAGACGCGTGGGCACCGTGAAAGGCGGAATCTTGTCTATCATTGGAGATGGGAGATTGGATACCGTGATAGGTGTGTGCTTGGGTGCCGTGGAAGGCGTGTGCTTCGGCACTGTTGTAGGTGTGTGCTTGGGCACCGTGAAAGGTAGGTGCTTGAGCACCGTGATAGGGGGACGCGTGTGCATCGTTGAAGGCGGGTACTAGGGCAACGTGAAAGAAAGATGCTTGAGCACCATGATGCGTGTGTGCTTGGGCACCGGTGTGGATGGATGCTCGCTCAGCGGAAAGGTGGGATGCTGGGGCTCCGAAAAAGTTGGGAGCTGGGGCATCGTAATAGGCAGGTGCTGATGCACCGTGAGAGGTGGGTGCTTGAGCACCGTTGTGTGGTGATGCTCGGTCAGCAAAAAGGTGGGGTGCTTGGGCTCCGGATTAGTTGGGAGTTGGTGCATCGTTGTAGGCAAGTGCTGATGCACCGAGAGAGGTGGGTGCTTGAGCACCGTTGAAGGTGTGCGCCGGGGCACCATTGTGTGGTTGTGCTCGCTCAGTGGAAAGGTGGAATGCTTGGGCTCCGAAGTGGATGGGAGCTGGTGCATCGTAATAGGCAGGTGATGATGCACCGTGAGAGGTGGGTGCTTGCGCACCGGTGTGGGTTGGTGCTTGAGCACCGTTTAAGGTGTGTGCCGGGGCACCATTATGTGGTGGTGCT
>CAKNWW010234957.1:477-11525 GCA_932074435.1 Andricus kollari
TTTTATATATATATATATATATATATATATATATATAAAATAAATATATTTCGAATACAATATTTGTAATTAGCTAAGTGCAAAATTAGCGAAATGTATATCTCGTCTTATGCTTATCATCAGGTACAAAGAACAAGGCATGCCCCTTCAAATTATTTCCATATTATCCACGACAAAGTAGGAGGAACATTAATCAATAGGTATTGTATTCTGGCCGTGGGCCCAGATTAGGAAACAAATGAAGAGGGCCACCTGACTACCAGGTAAAACTGTGATCGCGGAAGCAAGTCCTGTCTGCCGGCTACTGTTTCTCGAAAGGCTACTTTTTCTTGAGAGTTCGGTTTCACGTCGTATCTGAAATAAATTGCAAAGGTTTAACATTATAACAATTTTCGATATAATAATCATATTAATGATGCATTATGAATGGGTTTTCATAGAAATCAAGATGGAAAATTTGTTGTTGATACATTTAAAAAGTTTTTGACATTTTTTTCAAAAAATATTTCTTATAAAATTGCATCTTCTCACGTGTAATTAAAAAAATACACAAAAGTTATGAAAGGACAACAATTTTCAATTTGTAATACCAGTCTTCGAGCTCCTTTGCTTACAACATCTAAGTCTTTCAAATGACTTTTACTCGGATTCAGAAGTCGGATTCATAAGTCCTGACACCTGGATTTGAAGCTTTATTACTCGGCGAGAAAAAATCGCAGAATGTTGAGTCAAAGACAGAAATATTCTTCGACATGTACTTAACAAATGGCAATTTGTTTTACTTCAATTTAATGATTATTGTAATTAGCAGAGCTAAAAAAGTAAGAAATAATGATCTCGGCTCTGAATAGAGATGTCAAGCAGAATTCTAGCTTAAAAGAAGCTTCTCGATTCAGCGGTTCCATCTCAAAAGTTTACCGATTTATACAAATCATTAATATCTGAATTAAAAGCGTCGGAATAATTACGATCGTAATGAGTTTTAATACTGGAAAACTCGTATTGAAAAAACGTCCTTTTTCAGCATTGTTCAATTTAAGCGTGAAAAAGATCCCTTCCACAAGACTGGGTCAAGCTTCCGTAAGCCCTTTTTTTAAAGGGATCTCTTTCACGCTTAAATTGGACAATGCTGAGAAGGGACGTTTTTTCAATACGAGGTTTCCAGTATTGAAACTCATTCATATCGTAATTATTCCGACGCTTTTCATTCAGGCTTTAATAATTTTTATTAACCATTCAACTTTTCAGATGAAACCGCTGAATCGAGAAGCTTGTTTTAAGCTAGAGTTCAGCTTGAAATCTCTACTTAGAGCCGAGATAATTACGTCTTACATTTATAGTTCTACTATTTAAAATAATCATTAAATTGAAGTAAAACAAATTGCCCTTTTTTAAGTACATGTTACTGAATACTGATAAATTTTTTTAAATTTCTGGTACCAATTTGTGAACGTGTGAAGGACTTGGAAGTCGACGTAGTGAAAGTTGAGGCTCATTTCTCCTATTTTTCACACATTTGGGGTCACCGGAAAGTCAACAAATTTTTCACGAAAATCAAACTGACATCGTTTCACACGCATAATGTTGAAGAATATTTCTGTCTTTGACTAAGCATTCCGCGATTCTTTCTCGTCCAGTCATAAAGTTTCAAAGCCAGGTGTCAATACTTTTTAACCGACGTTTAGGTTTCTACCTTTCTAGAAATCTTAAGTTTTAAGATTAATCTTAATTTTTATCAAATCAAAAAAATTATAATTTAACGTTGAAATTGATCGGATTCACTTCATTTTCACCGTTCAAAATAGAAAATTTTCAGAGTGTAAAACTTCACAATTGAATTATTCTAAAAAAAACTTCAAAAATAAACTGATCTCAAATGTGAAATATTAAAAAATTGAAAGAATATAGACTCGTACTGATACTGTACTATAGTATAGCACACATATTTTTTAATTTGTAATTTTAAAGGCTTAGAATAACTTTTTTTTTAAAATTTAGACGGTGAAAATGAAGGTGAATTGATTGCTTAATTTTAGAACATTTTGTCAAATCAATTTTCATGCTAAATCATAATTTTGTTAATTTAATAAAAAGTGAGATTTCCAGAATTTCAGAAGCATTTACTTTGAAATATTCAATTTAGTTGTAAATTGCAAATTGTAGCATTTTAATCCTTTTGAATTCAAATTCATTACAAGTTTTGGAGTATTCCAATTTGGAATGCTTTTAATTAGAAATGATACAATTTTCATTCGCCCGGATTTGATCTAATCTATTTTATAATATAATTATATAATATATATATATAATATATTACATATATATATTATATATATAATTATATTATAATTTAATTATAATATAATTATAATCGGAAATTCTTGAATTCAAAATAGTTTGAATACTGTAAATGTTTTGAATTTTGAAAGCTTCTGTTTCAAAATGGTTTTTGAAGATTTAAAATGATCAAATTTTCAACACTTTCGTTCTAACATTAAACAAATTTAGTTCTTTTTCATTCCATTCGAAATAATGTCCCTTTTCCAAAATGTAACTGATCTGAAATATGTTAAATTAGACCGTTTTCAATTAAAAATCATTTCACACATTTTTCATGAATTTTAAACGGTTGCAATTCGAAATCATGAAGAAACAATTATGTCGTTGGGGTTTTCCGTCTGTGAATACCGAAAAATGTAAAAAAGTCGAATACTGACATGTGATACAAATTTGTTTACCTGATTCATCTTCATAATCTGTTGATGATTCGCTGTCACTCCAATCGTCGGAATCATCATTTTCCTGTAGATCCTGAAATCCACACGTTGATGACCGTTGTACCGATCATGGGATTCATCCATATCTTTTTCAATCTCTCTGTATTTATTTTTGACTTTCTGGACATGTTGAACGCATTTTGCCCACAAAGAAGGTGACACGGTATTTAATGCGTTTCGGCAAAGCTGGAGAACATCACTTATCTTGAACGTTTGATTCTCAGTAGCAACTTTTCTCTTCACATGTGCCCAAATCAACTCGATAGCGTTGAGTTCACAATGAGCTACGGGCATCCAAAGCAGTTTAACATCGTCTCCTCGCATTTCCCGAGTGATTTTCTCTAATAAATAGCATTTGGGATACCGATAAGGCTTACACATATTTAAAAGATCTGTTATTGTTAAAACATCATATGCCGCAACAGCAACCGGAAGGGGCACTCTTCTTTTTTTCATCCATTCCGTGATCGCTGCTTTCTTCCAAGCACGAGTGGGGTTTCGGAACTCTGGGTCAAGCATCGTATGATAAGGTGCATGGTCGACGACGATGACAGATTTTGAAGGTATCGTTACTAAAACCTTGCGGAACCATTCTTCGAAGTGTGTCTTGTTCATTTCTTGGTGGTAATCCTAAGTTCCCTTCTTGCCAATAAAGCACAGCATGCAATCTTGTAAAAATCCGTCCTTACTTCCGATATGCGAAATTATAATCCGCTGACCCGCTCCTGAAGGAATGACGAAGCCTCCCTGGTGGTATCCTCCGTATTGCTGCACATGACCACGGTAATAATCGTAGTTATCATTATTTTTCTTTGGGACCTGTTCGAGCCATCCACGTTTCAAACAATGATTGACACCACACCAAGTTTCATCTTGTTAGAATATATGCCAGTCATTATCCCTATATTCGTTGATTAATCGCAGAAACTCAGCTCGTTTTCCAGCCGCAGTAAAGCTTTCCATAAGAACTGGACGTTGATTCAATTTTCTGTATTTAAATTTCATTTCCAGCAGAAATGATCGCATCTTCGAAGTGGAAAATTTTGGTAAATCAGGAACATCATTCTGCAACTGCTCATGTATGCTTTTAATGGTGGGAATACTTTTTTTTATGTATGCATCAATGATTATTCTCCTGATTACTCCCTTCGTAAAATCGTCAACTTCAATGCGTTTGTTTGCATTGGCGACGTGACGTTCTGTAAAACTGTCTCCATTTTCGCGAAATTCTTTCAAAACTCGTCCCACACTGCGTCCGGAAATCCCTAAGCACTGAGCCACATGCTTGTAAACTTGCGAAACATCATTGCTTACACCAGAATCTTTTTCCGCCTGAAAATAATTTAAGGCATTCATAATCACTTCCTTCATTTTGACATCTAGTCGCGATTTTCGTGCCTGTTTTTCCACAGTCCCTTTGTTTTTTCGAGTTAAGTGAATTCCACGTTTTTTCAGCTTCGGGGTTTCCCTTATATTGCCGTTTTCATCTTCACATTCTGAAGAGCTTTTTGTCCTTCCTGTATCTCCTGATGTTTCCATAATTTCGGAAGTGTCGTTAATTCGACTCTCTTCTGAAGATGCATCAAATGAAGTGCTCTCACTGGAAGTAGTCACTGATTAATCTTGGATAACACTTGTACTTTCACCAAGCTGCTGTGACGCGGGTATTAAAAGTTGAAAGTGGCCATCCTTGGATTCTTCAGTTGCTATCCCAGTAAGAAGTAAATAGACAGTTGGTTTGGAGCTGTCGTTAATCAAATACTCACAAGTAAAATATTTATATTTTGCATTGCCATCATCCGAAATGCCGTCTCTCATTTATCGCACGAGAATTATATTCAATTGCAATGAATAGGAGGCTGCACAGACTTCCAATTCCGATGCGTACGTGCCCGAAACACCCATGTCCAGTCGATATTCTCTTTGATTTTTATAACGCAGAAGGAAACCGAACTCATGCCACTTATTAACCACATAATTCAGAACATCTCGTCGAATTCTGGAGCAGTTAGAAGTTCCCGTTGCTACAGCTAAGCACTTGAATAGACAGGCACCGGAACCACCACAATCCTGTACGAAATATTCCATACCGTCGACCGTTATCATTTCGAAAAATTTTGTTTTTGCCGTAAACGCGTATAATCAGTGATTCAATGAAACTCAATTACAATGGACTTTTAGATACTAAAATACTCACGGTGTCTGAGCTTCGATTGACCAGGAAATTCTAGAGAAGCTGCGAAAACTGCATCCCACGATTTTTTGCTTTGAGAAAGTTTTCCCTTTTTTTGCGAAGTGGCACCTAACAATCTTAATCTCCTAAATTGGGGGACAGTATTTACTTTTTGCTTATTGCCTGTAACATAAAAGGGCAGGTTCAAGAGGTAAAAGGATGTACGGGGATAGGATGGAAGTGCGAACGTTGCGGGCGAGACAGCTAGGCAAACTTTGCAATTTCAAGCAGGTAAACTTCCAAAATGGACACCTTAACTATCTCGTGAAATATTTATTTTGTAGAAATAGCATGGATGCATTTCCAACAACATAGTTAAATTTACAATCAAACAGATGAATTTTCAACCAAGTAGATTCAATTTCTATCTCAATCACAGAAATGAATTTTAACCAAAAATAGTACATTTTTAGTAAAAACAGATCAATTTTAACAAAATACATGAATTTGTAATCAAAAATTTAATTTTTAAACAAGTTTTCAACCTAGTAATTACAAATTCAACAAAACGCAGAACTTTTCAAAGAAATGGTTGAAATTTCGACGAAGAAGATAAATGCTTAACAAAAAATAGATGTGTTAAAATGTCAGTTAAAAAAGTTAATTTAGAACAACGAAATGTCTAGGAAATAGTTAAATTTTGAACAAACAAAAAAACGGTTTGTACCTGATATTATGAATCATCCGAAAAAAAATTATTTTGAACGAAGGATTTCCACTTTCAAGTGAGTCGAAAATGTATTTTTTATTTTTGTAAATGTTGAGAAAAATATTAAAATTACGGTGTCGGATAATTGAACACGCGGCGAGACAGATTTTGTCAATCAGAAAAATAAGCTGCGAATTTTTAAGAATTGTGAGTACATGACGAAAATTGTGTCATTCATAATAAATTTACTACAATTTTCTAGCTGTACTTTGGAAACTTCTATAAATCTTGTATAAGTTTTTCAAATCATACAAGATTTCCTGTCACATCTACAACAAGATGTTTGAAAATGAACCGAGTTTTTTAATTAAAGAGAGGATATGTAGTACGCGCCTAGCGCGCAAAAGTTATACTTTTTAAAAAAACAAAAATGATTAATAACTCATTTTTCGCTAAGTCATATTCATATGTTTGGAATATTTGTTTTAAACAAACATTTCTCTCCAAAAAAACATCATTATTAAGAACAATGTAAAGTAATAAATATCAGTGCCATAAGGGCAGGGTGCAGACATATTATCTGTGCGCTGTACATCCCTGAACGAAGGACCCAGAAGCTGCGTGCTACTGGTCTTCAAAGCCCACGCGGGTATTTGAATGTACCGCTACACTTCAATGAAGCACACACCTCCATTGCGTCATTTTTGATGAAACGTTTTTACATGACTGAATTAACAGAAAATAAATATATTTTTTCGATTTTTGTTCGTCATCGTAGGTGCAATAGTACTCGAGATAATTTTTTTTCTTGTAAACTACTTTATAGCCACGTTTATTAAAATATTTAATTTTTTGAAACACATATAAGTTCTTAAGGCTTTGAAGAATAAGGGAAAATGATTCTCAAAATTTTCAAGGCAAAATTGACAATACAGGAGCTTCTCAAAGTTGACCTGTGTACTCGAAGCGCCTTATTTCGGTGTTTTTCGGCAAACAAACGACGACAGTTCCTCACCAGATTTTTTCACAATAACCGCAAAACATGTAATCGACGCAGAAATTTGGACACATTCACATGCAGTTTACAGTTTTTAAAGCGATTTTTCTTCTCCGAAATATTCACGCCCAAAGTGAATGGACTACATGAAAAAATCAGAGAGTAGGCGGTCTGACGATCGGTTTTTAAAATGTCGTTGCTGATACTATTTACACAAAAAAATGCAGTTGTAATTAACCCTCAAAATCTACACTTCCGAAATTTTCCGCTCAGCCTACACTGGGTAGTTTGTGCCCGGGCAAAGTTTAAAGTCCAGTATCTCTGGATCAAATTAACATAGCGGGATGAATTTTTGTTTTAAACTGTAGCTAAAAGTCTCGCAAAACTAAATATTGTAAAATTAATAAGCTGAATTCAATACATACTATAAATATTATGACAAAACTGAAACAACTTTTCAGCAAAAACGTTTTAAAAAAAAAAATTTGTATAGTAGTTTGAAGTATAAACAAATTATGTTTCACGGTGATAATTGTGGAGTGCGAGAGATGCACTTTGAGACCTTGGTAGCAGTTTTTTGTTTCGTTTAAAAAAACATTTTTTTCCGGTTCAACGAAAATTGCCATATTTTGACATTTGTAATATGAATGGTTTCCCGCGTATTATTACATTCATCTTGATGTCTGTGTACAGGGTAATTAGTAATGATACAAATCAACCATTTATTTTCGAATTTCATTCCATTTCCTCCCCAAGTTCTGAAGGCGCTGAAACGACTCGCGCCTCTGGGCGAGCCAGTGAGCGCGTCCCGCGCTTGGACATGCTCTAAAAAGTCGACAACATCCATTATTTTCTCACATTCTATTGACAATTAGGACGAAATATCTCGTAACATTACTGGCAGTAGTCGAATAACGAAATAGTAGTATGCGACCCCACTATTTTTTACGCACACTCATTGGGAGTTTTCGTTGCCGCATTCTAAAGATACAGCGAGCCGAAAATATTGTCCGGGTATAATACACCCACTGTAGGCTAAGAGGGTTAAGTTCTTTACGAGACCACTATTTTTGACATATTAGCAAGGGTGCTGACTGGCCCTATCCTGGAATTGGGCGGTCTGACGGTCGGTTTTGAAAATGTCATTGCAAGTAATATTTATTCAAAAAATTTTAGTTGTAATAAAATTGTTAACATTTGTTAGTTTCCTCACACGTTACCAGGGGTGAATACACGTTAGCAGGGTTGAATATTAGAATTACTGACTTGACGTGCATCGTGTTCTAGAGTTCGCGCAAGATGCTTATGTAAGCGCGAGAATTGGGAGCTCCCATTGGTTCTTTAATACACTCAATAGTTTAAAAACTATTGATCGTACAACATTTTGTCACAGTAGTTTTTTCTTCAGTTTTGTACAAGGAATGTATATGTGCACGGTATATGATGATTAATTGATAATATGATATATATATATATATATGATATATATGATGATAATATTTTGTGATCAGCGTTGTAATTAGACTGCATATGAAATGGATTTAGGGTATATTTCATTATAGCATTTGAAAGTCTTATAACATATTGTTAGTATGTTTAGTAAAGTTTTTTTTATGTTAGTATGAATCAAAAAGTAGTCAAAGTTACATAAAAAAGTGTGTTAAAAATTTTAAAAGGCGCTTACTTTGTTTTGCAGCATCTGCGCTAAGCAGGGCTTACATGAAGAATGTGCATCCAAAATAAAGTAAGCGCCATAAAACACATTTTATTCACCTGGGCGAGTAATCACATCATGCTATGATGCTATATAATCACATCATGCTATATACCTTGTCCAACCTACCGTTGATGTTGCAAAACCAAGTAAGCAACAGGTGTGAAATTACTTTGTTTGGACATCTCATTACAGTTTCAAAATGCACTTCATTGGTTTTGAATCTCAAAATATCTTCATAAAAAACACTAATCAGGGCCGCTTCAGGCGGAGGGAGAGTAGGCGACCGCCTCCGGGGGCACAGGACGACGGGCGACCGCTTAAGGAAACTTTTCATATTCCTAATGACAGGAATAAGAATTCTAAAGTTTTGTTAAATTAGATTGTAGGAGAGTCTAAAATCTAAATGAGATGAGTTCATTGTATTATAAGGGACAAGGGGCGACGGCTTAAGAGGAACGTTTCATATACTTAATGACAAGAATAGGAATTCTAAACTTACTTAAATTAGATTCTATGAAAGTCTAAAGTCTAGACTAAATGAGTTAATTATATTGTTCTGACAATAAAAGTAAATCAGCCAGTTCAGACATCGGCAATAAAGTGGATCCTTGACCATTTTTCCACCTCTTAAACTGTAATGCTGATAGAGAAATACAATTAGTAGTACCCAGTGCAGGTATCAGCAAAGCAGCAGTTTCTTATTAATAAGGGCTGTTGGCAAGCGAAACATAATTGCGGAGACAACAATTGGTTAGACTCTCCGTGGAAAGTAACCATCGAAAAGATGGAGTGAAAGCAATTCCCTCTCCACAGTTCGAGAAAACCGACCTATAAGTATTAGTCTTTACAAGATTAAGCACTTGTTCATTAAGAAGAAAGTTTTTCTAACGTTCATATCGTGAGAGAAAAACGTTTGCATATTTTGTAATGGATGATCGCAAGGCGAAACGCCACTCAGGGGCTCAATATCACAAGCAAAAAGTTGAACGCGAAGTAGGTACTGAAAATAGTGAAGACCTGGAAGGAGACAATAACAAAATGCAAGAGGTAGAAATATATCCACAAGATATAGCACGGAACAATGTAGAAAACACTGTAGATAGGTACATTATTTGTAATGAACCTGCCATGTGGCCTAATATGATGTCACACTGAAGAACACTTGTTGAAAGAGGCCCAATTCAGGTCTGGAGACTGGTTAATTCATACGACAAAAACAAACTGGTTATTTTGCTTTTCCTGTAAATTACTTGATAATTTCTGACTGGAAAAAAATTTTCAGAGTTTTAGATCCACATGAAACAAGTAGTATTCATCACGTGGCTAAAAATTTTCCAATACTATATTTTTATAAGGTTCGACCCATTTTTAAACTTAAATATCCTTGAATATCTCGTGAAAATGTTTTCCGGAATTTCGTCTCCCGAGTTCGACATTTTCGTAGCGACGACAGAGCAAGAGTGACAGGTCAATAATGCAGCGGAAACACATGAATATCGAGATTTATAAATCGATGGTTGCCATCCAATCAACGCCGTCGCCGGGATCACGCGGACAGCCTTCCGCCCCCCCCGCCCCCGGGGGGGGGGGGGCTAAGGGGGCTGCAGCCCCGGGCCTCGAGTGAAAGCGGGCCTCCAAATTATTGATTTGTAACTTTTTCCCCAGTTCGGAAAATGATAACTAACAGAAAAATTGGATTCTCTGATGAAAAAACCTATGGGAATTTTCTAAAATTTTATTTCATAAAAATATCTTCCCTGTCATAGAATTTTCGTCATTCAAATAAGCGCGCGGATTTGAACCAATTAGATGGGTGGTGCAGATTCTGCGTGATTGGAAATGTGTCACTGATCAGAATACACTTTTTTTATCGTCTTTCCTCACATCATCTCATGTCTTCGATTGGTAATAACAATACATTAACTTACTCCATACGAACTTGTAAGCGTATTTTGAGATATATGGGTACATAAACAATATTTCGAAATATTAATCAGCAAATGCGAAGCACATGCAAAGATGTATCTTTACAGACACGAGTGAGCCAAGAAAAGATTTCGCATGGTGTAAGTACGAATTTATTGCAGAAACAACTCATCCAGAACTGTTACCAAATTTTAAGTTTATGCTACTATATTTTTCTCAAATATATGTGTCATTATCCGATTATTTGTAATCAGTGGCTCAAATCTCAAAATTTTTAGCTTTCGACAGTTCTTGCTAAAAAACTTATTCAACGATGTCTACACGGAAAAAAAAATTTCATTAAGTTTTATAGAACTAGTCCTATAGTAGAGGATACGACGGGTAGTTTAATAAAAGTTAAAATCTTCTTTGTTTTACATTGCATTGAACTATTCTACGAAATGTGTTATTTCCCCTAAAAAAATTATTCTTAATTATTATTATTATTATCATTATGCTTTAATATTTGTTCACATATTTAATTACATAATTATTTACTATTATGCAAACAATCACTACATTAATAATCGCACGCTAATAAAATTCATATTTGCTGTGGGTTCGAACCCCCTACCTACGCATTCGCAACTTCTAACAAAACCTCGCAGCTAACTTAACTCGGAGTATTAAACAAAAAATCTAAAATATAAGCTACAGCTATGCAGGGTCGCGTGACAAATTTTTGTAACCCGTTTCTTAAGCATTTTTTT